>JARFOC010000449.1:0-16992 GCA_031763485.1 Osmoderma eremita
AAGATCGCCGAGCATGGAGAACCCTTTGCAGCGACCCCTCGACGCCGTGAGGTACAAGAGGAAATGTTTATGATGATTATGATGATGTAACCGCTGCCTGACGTCTTTTGATTTTTGTAGTTGGCACGGTACCTTCGTATTAATTTCAAACATACCAATACATAGCAGTAAATAGTTTCAAGTTGTGGTACTTTTTACATATACCAAAAGATTTTTTAAGTTATCATTTTATTATCTTTAACTTACGCATATTTTATTTGTTGTATCACAACAATACACTATTTTTCAGTAAACCACTTGTTCAATATATCATTCACTTTATGAAAAAAAATCGTAGGCAAGATAGGCTTATATTTTGGACGTTTGCTATTGGCTAATACGTAAAACAAAATTACATACGACGAAAAAAGCTGTCTGTGCAAACGAAATTTATGTTTTGGATAAAATGAAATGTTATTGATCGTTAGGTTTTTGTAATGTCAGTTGTCAAATTTCTTCGGCTGCTTTTTGTTGTGTATTTGGTTGTTTCTCGTGTTTCTCGTTATATTATTTGTTTAGCATATTGCAGAAAATGAAGTAGAATTATAATACCTTCGATTACTACAAGGAAATTAATGGTGAAGTATTTACAGAGCAGATGAGAAATGTTTTACCCTTTTTAGAACCAAATTGTGTGGATAGTGCACCATACCATTACGTCAAGGCAGAAAAAGTGCCAACGGCTGAATGGAAAAATCATATTTTAATTAATTGGCTTGTTTCAAAAGGAATTGCCAGTGATATCTCATACTTAAAGTTGAACTTCTGTAATTCGTTAAAAGCTATCTAAAGCTATAAATAATCCGATATCCTATGTAATCGATGAGATGGTAGCTGAAGATGGTTATAAAATTTTAAGGTTGCCACCATATCATTGCAATTTAAATCCGATAGAACTGGTATTGGGTCAAGTCAAGGAATATGTAGCTTCAGATAACAAAACTTTTAAATTACCAGAGGTATAAGAATTATTCATTGAGGAACTCCAACTCGTGACTGCTCAAGCATGGACAAATGCATCAAACGCACCATTGCCGAAGAAAGTAAGATATATGAACTGGATAGCACCGTAGAAGATATGATCGAAGAATTTATTATTACTGCTAATACTGGATCATCATCGAAAATGTCCTCTCTAAGTGATGTTTCCGCATTATCAACATAAAAAAATGATATTTGAAGTAATTTGTACATTGTTCTATTATTGTAGCTACATTCAAAAAGAAGTATTTCATAGGAGTTTCATAGAAGTCTATTTTATTCCGAAGTATGTTTGAATACTTGAAATATAGGTCATATCTGCAATAAAATTGTTTCCAGTTTGTTGGTTGGATTAAATAAACTGAAATAAACATAAACGTATATTTTTCTTAAACATTTTACTAAAATATTTAGTGTTACTTTCAAAGAAGTTGACAAAGGTTGTAATAAAACAGACATTTTACTTTCAAATGACCGGTCATTATTTTATCGAGTTAAATTTTGGCAGTGTTATACGGACGCCGATTGCAGCACTATCTACTAGGTATGTTCTTAAAGTGAATGGACTTTAAGTCATTCGGTTCCTATCTACACTGTGTTCAAAACAATTAAATTATTTAAATACTAGATTTATGTTATCGAGTGTATCTATGTAACACAGTGTATTAATCTGAAAAAATGTCAAAATAAAACTAATAAATTAATTTAATAATAAGCAGTAGTACAATCGGACAAAAGTAAACTTGGACGATTGGCACGCGATGAGGTTGCAGTTCATCCATTATAAGAATAGAGCGTTGGAAAAATAGGAGAAGATATCTCGGCTTATGATTGGCTGAAATTTGCGTCAGATTTACGCAGAGAAAAAGGATTTCATGCAATGAATTTATGTTGGATAAAATGAAATAATATTATGATAACTCCACATTTTCATTTAAGTGATAATTATTTACTTGTTATCACGTTAACATTTTATATTTTAAATTTCACGCTGTATACCCATTTAATTAAATTTCTCAAATAAGTGATACAGACGGTGATTTCAGCGCTCTATATTGTATTCTTAAAATGAACCGTGAATAGTATCGGCAGGCAGATTGCAACCGATGTTGAATCTTATGTGCATTTCTGCTACGGACGAAATATCTTTTATCAACAAAGGCCACTTTCATCCAGTTTTACTTTTGTCCCATTGTACGTATGCACATTCCTGTATAGGCCCATTTTCTATCTCCGTGTATGGGTAACTTTTTTAATATTTAAGATACAGAAGTGGTTAAATGAGGTAACTTGCTCAGAAAATAGAGTAATAGTTGATCCTAGTGTCACATTTGTTATCCAGTGCAAGGTTTGTAAGATATTTAAGAAAAATTGAAAACTTCCAAAAACTTCAACGTCAAATATATTCACAACCAGTAAAAATAAAATAAAGGTGAAAACTCTTTCTAGTATAGTTTTCTTTAATGTAGAATCTAATAATGTGATTTAAAAATCCATGGCACTCTTTATTTTGGAGATATAATACAAACCTCTATTTTTAAATGGAAGTTATAGTTGGCCATGGTGTCATTTAAATACTTATTTTGTTCTGATTTCATTAATTTAACATTTGGTATAGCTATCTCTTTTAGATTTTCATTTGCAGTGAAATAAACAATTATTATTGCTATTAATTCATAAGTGAGCTTTGACTAACAACACATGTAGTTGTCAAAAATTAAGTAGGGTAAGTTGAGTAAGTTAGATGAGTATCAAATAAATCCTTTTGGTAGTTCTATTCAACGAATTCAGAAAATGTATAGCTACCAAGAAAATAATCATATGCTTTTTTTAAATTATGCTAGCAATCGAAATAGCATTGAAGCTAGTGAAAGGTATCACCAACGCTACATGGAAAGGAGGCAACCTGATGAGGTTATTTTCATAAGCTCGAAAATAATTTCATTAAATACGGAGCCCTTAGTGAACTATGTGCTGCAGAAAAGAAATTTACACCAAAAGACGAGGAAAGGGACTATTTTATTAGGCTTTTATTCCTCAGATAAAATATTATCTCTTGAAAAGGTATATTTTATAGAAAAAAAATCGCTTTTAAATACAACGTTCAACCTTATCCCTCATGAATGAAAGCCTCTTTTATAAAATCATGTATCATACGTATTCCGCTCGTGAACTAAATCGAATTAAATTCGATTCCCGAACAATTCAAATGCGAACGAATTTTTTTTTTGATTTGCGAACCGAATTTTCCGTACCCTGATTTAAAAACTATGGATAAACATTTTAGCGTAAAAAGGGCCTTATAACTTGAAGCTATATTGATTGTTGTGTCAGATGTTAGGAAGTTTGGCTTGTTTTTCAATGAATTCTTAAAGACCGATTAAATTTAAATAGTATTAACATCTGGTTCACTTATCTAATCTCAATTTGATATATTTAGGTAATCAAAATGCCGTACCATTTCTGAAGCTTACTGCTAGAATAATAAGGGTAATTTGTATGTTTGAATTTCTCCAAATAAGATGTATTCATTAGCAATTAGAAATAAACCTATCAAAATATAATGCAATGCAAAGAATATGGGAAAAGGATCGTGGTTTAAACCGTGTTGGAAGCGAACTGTCTTAAAAGTGAAGAAGTGTAATTTAAACATTAGGTGCATACACACATCACGATACCCAATATACGACAAAAGCGACAAAAGAAACAACCGAACTAAATTACATTGTGGACGTGAATGATGTGGCTTGTGACGAAACGAAAGGGCGATATTAAAAGAGAATTTGCGGTCTATCGAATTTGTTTAGTTCCGGTTAGGCCGGTGCACTGCATACTTACATGCACGTGCACGTGCTGCAAACACGGAGCCGATATTAAATCGTAGTCACCCCAACGCCCCAACGTATACGATGATTTAATATGTGCAGGCGCAGTTGTATTGCCTATCAATATGTCCAGACAAATACATATTAAGAAAATGCTAATCCTTAGCGAAATTCTAAAATGCAGGTTAAATTTTATTATTTATCATTAAGATTTAATTTAAAAGTATAATTATAAGAACGTTCCTTGGGCTACGTTTCTTTCATTAGTATATGTACGTTTACTATTAAATGTTCATTTGAGCGTTACTTATACAACTAGCCCCAATTTTCAACCGAACTTCAATACGTGGTACCTCCTCCCTAATGCAGGGACCATTGATTCTTAATTTTAATCCAAATGCGATTTGTCCCTTGTACAAGGTGCAGAGTATGCGTACGGGATTAGTGTGGTGTTTGTGTTTGGAATTTAGAAGTAATGCTCTTTTGAGCAGATAGAATTAAATAAATCAATTAGAATGGAGCTGGTTATACAAAGTAATATATAAACGCCTACAAAAATTATACAGCATGTTAAAGAAATGTGTTACAAACTTTGGGGGCGATAGTATGGCTCAAAATATATACAAAACACTTAATAAACGCCAGCAAATGAACGACATTGGAGATATATTCCCTTTCGTGGCATTTGTGCATTTTTCGCTTATCTCTTTTTCATTCGCAAAAATTTGCATTTTCCTATAGTAGTCGAAATGTTCTGTCATACATAGAGTTTATAGTAAAACTAAAACAAACAATACCCTGACTATCCCAATGAGTGAATAACTCTAGATAAGTATTTCGGCAACTAAGTTGCCATGCTCGGTAGAATCTACAAAGGAAAAAGGAGAAAAACGGCCTAATACGCTGGATGACATGCTCGGCACCAGATCGCCACTGGAATAATATTCCAGTCAGCCAATAACACTCAGTGTAAGGATTTTTTTGGTTGTTTTAGTTTTACTATTTCAAGCCAACATAATCTATTATTTTATACAGTTTATAGTGAGATTCAGTGGCCAGCGGATGTGTGAGAGCCCTCTATAGGAAAGTATGTAAAAACTGGGAATGAATGTATAAGATATAATCCGTCTGATGTCATAAAAGCAAGTGTGTGTCCAAATACACTGAAATAAACGTGTTAACTCAACGATTGTGTCTCTCAACCAATTAGTTCCAATACACGACAGCAACAATTTTACGAATTCTCGCTATGCCTGTTAACTGTTTACGTTGAATTAGCCGATATGCATTTCCTGTATGGTCGTGCTAATGGGAATGCCAGAGAAGCGCCTACATACACCTAAGATTGCGTGATACCTGTTCATTTGGGAAATAGTCATATGATTCCACCAAGGTCCATAACCAGTCTAATTGCTAGAATTATAAGAACGCATACTATTGATGAAGTCTAGGTAGTTACCCAACTAGACAAATCCGACTAATTTATATACAGGGATATGTCGGTGAATCCCAAACAATTCAAACTGATGAGGCAATACCTTTGCATAACCATTATATCTTATTATTTTATTTGTATATATTATTTATCATTTGTTTTCTTTCAAATGTATGTATTCGTTTATTACGTTTTATACATTTAATTGTATATTAAATAATTTTATCTATTCGCTCTTCTTTAATGCATTTTGTTTTCTGTTTAATTGATATAATTTAATTACATTATTTGTTGTTCCACCTACAGTATTTGAAACTCTTAATGTAAATCCAGTCGTTCTATCCAAGCGGCGCCGGCATAAGATATTATTTAGAATTCTCGGTTGGAGCACTTGAGTTCGAAATTACAATTTTTTACGTAGTAGTAAATCTTTCCGTATTTTCCTCCTGAAATAGATACTTCTTTATGTAAATAGCTTATCTGTCACTACTACGTGTACGACCCTGCAGTGGAACATCTGGTACCCTTCTACACTGTTAACGTTGAAAATACAGGAGTTTTCGATTTTAGGTCGGAAACATTTATGTGGCCACAAGTGTACATCTACGATTTTCGAGGTGCTATTACTTTCTTGCTTATGAACATTATATGTAGCTATCCCTTATCTGACCACACATGGAACCGGAAATGCATGCGGATTCCGTGCGATTTATAATGGGACGTATGCGATTTCACAATTTATTAAACAGTCGTGCCATTAGACTTCTGTCAATTTGTGGTCAATGTCAACTACTGTTGTCTATCAATCTGTATGAGCGAGCTATTTTGTGTTGACATTTAAAAATTAGGTTATGCGTCAGAGCTGGTATTATCTCTGATGTATGGTAAATTTAATTTAAATTTCGCGCGCTTCTCACGCCGTGGTCTACGCGTGGTCATGTGCGAATAAGAAAATACGAATAATCGTTATTAGACAGAAATGCTGATCCTTTTTTATGTCTGTGATATGTTGGAAACATAGTTGGGAAACAGCGGTATCTATGTAATATATATGATCTAAGATCTACACTGACGACGCGTTAACGTATAACTGGTTGCCTACTGGGTCGCTTAACGTTACCTGTAGGAAACCGTATATCCTCCAGCTGTCTCTCCAGCATGCGGTTTCATATGAAGGGGCTGTTCTTGCGCGTAGCAGATAAATCACCGCCAGCGCGCGTGATAATGAACATACGTCCTTGAAAGTAAATACAAATGCAATTTGAAAATCAAACGGTATGCACATACAGTGACATACACAGAAAACTTAACAAACGCAAACAATGATCACTAATAATTTAACCAAAGATTTGTATAAAATAAATTTAAGTTTTCTATGTAATGACACGTTACAAAGTGCCGCCCGCAAGAAGGTAATTTGCACAGTCGTGTTGCAGTTACGGACTGTTGCGTCGGGGTAACCGATTGAAAAGACCACGGTAGGCACGAGCACATCCGAAACGAACAGTTGAACAATGCCAAAATATTTTGTGGACCGACGAATCAATATTTCCTGTGTTCCGCCAAAGATCGAGACGAACGATCGCGAAACGAACTTTGCACCTAATGACTATTATTTCGTAACAAAAAAAAGGTGGTAGTTTCTGGTTTTTTACCATTCTCTTCGGTTGTTTATGTGCTTCAATATTATGCTATTAATGATTTTATAGTTCCATTTGATATTTTAAAACAAATATCTGCATAAATTAGAAATAGCGCCCTCTGTTATCTCTATGGACAACTACACAATTATCTACTACATGTGGTTCAAGTCCGTGTAAAATTCTCTTTTTAATGAGCAGAGAAAAATTAAAATCCCTTAAGGTAAACCGAAGTTATGACAGTTTTTCTACGCAGCATATCCCCTCCCACCTTACCCCTCGTACGGGTGTTACGTTAAAAAGCATTAAATGAAAATTGTGTAGAATCGTTAAGTATTTTACTGATAATAATTTTAACCTACCTTTATCTATACTTTGTTCACCGAACAGATGGAGTGATCACGTGATAATCGTGCATTATGCACGCGCAAAGCCGGTTTTACACTGGAAAACAGAAAAATTGTTATTTCGATCCAGCTATGATTGTAACCTATTTCGGAAACATGTTCGTCTTTATAATGAAAACTAAACTTTTACTTTATGTTTTTGCTGTCTACGGCAATCTGATTTTTATTTTACGGTGGAGCAAATAAATAATAATGTATAAGATGGCGTAGATGAAAAATTAAAATATTGAAGTGTGATCGGTTCAAACGAATACCATTTTTCTTAGTAAAACGGTGTTTAATGTGCTTGTGCCGTGCTTAACAATAAGAAATCACAGGTTTTATTTTATTTAGAAGATGTTTTAGTTATGAATGCGTTTATGCTTCTGAAAAATGATTAATAAAAATCATGTGCCCCCTTCAAAATTCCAACAGTACAAAAAAAAAACAACACCAAAAAGCGGACTCAACGTTCTGTATATTGTACATTTGTTATAAATACAAGGTGTAATGACAATGTTTTACACTGCCCCGTTATAGTTTAACAAAACAAATATATCATATAGAGCAAAAAAACGAGATCAAAACTGAAAGGAATAAATACAGGACGCCGCAGAGGAATAAAGGGGTTATGTTTGATTATATATAAACATTTGCGTCCTTGGTATGCAATACGCCGAAGTATTATACATTTTGTTACACCTTTTAAATCAATGAATTTAATTTATTATCTTTCTGTCCTATTTTAGCAGTGCCATTGTTATATTTGTTTTTAGCAAGAAACAGATTTTAATCTTAGAACTTATGATATTTTCACCTTTATTTAAATAGTCTATAGCATCATTGGCATAATTGCTTCTTGAATTTTTAAGGGCGCCATTTAATGATTTTTTAATTTGCATCGTTTGTAATGGACTTTTCGGTAGTTCTTAACAACCAATAGAAAGCTTAGTTTTCGCGTCACGCATTTTTTGTACTCCATCTGTTCGGTGAATAAAGTTTAGAACTTTGTTAGAATTTTTAATTCAGCTGAAGAGTTACGCTTCCTGGCGTTCATTTGGGAAAGTTAAAAATATTTTTGTTGAAATTCCCTTTGCCATCTTTATAATCAAGATTTTTGTCGCAAGGTTGTAAGAAGAACGGTTGTCGAGGTTTGGGCGGTGGCCCACAATAACCAGACACCCGGTATATAACATTACTGTAAATGATATGTGATGTCAGAAAAATATGGAATTTTATTTTTCATGTATGGAACAAGTCCATGAGCACCAAATAAAATAAAAATAAGTTTGCATAGTTTAATATTTATATACTTCACAAAAATAAATAAACTTATATACACATAAAAGTACAAATTAATGTAGACATATACATACTTTTTTCATATATAACCAAGTTTAAGATAATGAAATTATAGTACAACCAACGTAATGTGAGCTCCGAAATAGCACCGTGATTCTGGCATGCACAGCGTAATTTTAAATGTCCGAGGATAGTTTAAATTTCCCGCCATAGTTTTTAGTGTATGTTTCATTCTAAGCGTTATTGTACTGACTACATCGTTTATTCCCTTGATTATAAGCGACTCAGCATTTAGTTTATGTATTTTTTCTTGGAATTTTTATTTAAGTACATAGTATTATTTGTGATTTATTCTTCTGTCATTACAGTGTATAAATTAAAGGGTGTTACTGTGATAGATCATCCTGTTCAAGACTGCCACTGCCACAATATAAGAGAAATATATGATCAATTATTACCAATGTAGTAAAAATTTGATGTAGTGGTAAATTTAACAATTCTTAGGCATTTAAAATCACACTGTACATTCGGAGGTAATTTTTAACGCACAAAATTTGAATTCAGTATTACCTGCAAATAAGTTTATGGTTAACAGTTCAGTACTGTACTTGTCAATTTCGTGAGTAAGAAAGAGATGAAGGAATCATGTATTAGTTCACATATTTTCCAGAACTCATTTTTACTTGGACAGGCATAAGTTAAAATAAAGTACATTCCGCTTAAGTTAGTCTGTGCCAAAATACTTTTGCCCAAAATGGTTTGGTGCAACTGGATGGACTTCTGATGTTAATATTTTCAACTGAAAGCCAAAGAAATGTATGAAATATACATAATTCAGTGGGCCTTTGTTGAATTTTTACCTTAGGGAATGATTTCATCACTGTTTGGACTGCTGCTGGAGTACAAAATAAGTTACTTAGTATAATATATTCCTCCTTGACACCATGTTCTTTTAATACTTTAACGGATTGTATAACAGTATTACCTGTGGACATTATGGGATACATCAGAAGTACCTATAAATAAGAAATTTTCAGTTTTATATTGGGTATAGTCTTATATCCATATACAGGTGTCTTATAAAAAAAAGACGAATCCGTAGCACCTTTATTTATAAGCCAATTTTAATAATTAAAACGGAAAATTGAATGGCTGGATGTAGATAGGCTATAAAATGAACTGATAAAATTATTTATAGCCCTTGAGCGTTTTGAGGTTTTAGGGCCAAGTTTTCTTAAATTAGACTATACTGTTTCTTTGTATGATTCTGATAGAGAATTTGTTTCATTAAACAGCAATATATATACCATTAGATAAGAAAAATTTCCAACAAAATAATTTAGTCGTGTGTAAAAATACCACTAGCATTGGAAACAAATGACGACCACTAAGCCCCATATATCAGTAAATATTCACTAATCCTTGAAATTTTGATCTACTTAGACGATCTCTGTTTGGATAGTGCTGCAAATAAAGTTTTGCAGCTCGATAAGTATTATTACCGCGTTCAAAATAAACTGAAAGCATATCTAAAAACTGTTTGTTCATTAAAAAAAAAAGAACCTGACAGATCGTGCGTGAGACATTGTTTTTTCCAGGCAACTTGATTTACTAAGTTATCACATTATAGCACCGCAATGCATTTCGCTTGGTTCTCGTCATTTGTTTCCAATGCAAGTGGTATTTTTACAGGCGATTAAATAATTAATTTGTTACTTTTTTTTAAATTTTCTTATGTAAAGGTATACTTGTGATACTTTGTTGTTTTCAGAAAAAAGCTTTTCATTAGAATCATAGTATAAACAGTATAATCTAATTAAAAAAAAAAACTTGGCCCTAACACCTTAAAACGCTTAAGGACTATAAACCATTTTATCAGCTCATTTGATAACCTACATCCAGCTATTTACTTTTCCATTCCAATTATTAAAATCGGCCTATAAATAAAGGCGGTACCGACTCGTCTTTTTTTATAAGATATTGTCTCCGAAGTTAAGTTTTCACCATTGCAAACTTTGTTATTATTGGAGTTATATACTGGGTTAAACTAGCCAACTAGTAGTACTTTCATGTTGATTATGATTGTGAAAACTGAGGGTTCATTCCAGGGACATTTAAAAAATAACATGTTTAAATGAAACAGCTAAACTAACTTATGAAATTGAGAAAATACACAAGTATTAGTGTTTAGGGGATGGTTAATATGAATCCACACAATGATATTGGTGGTACTTCGTATTTTAGAAAATACATTTAATAAGTAATACTGTACAAACACACTTACATACGGTTAAAAACCTTTGGTTTAGTTGCACCCATATTTTATTGGGTAGTCTTAGATATCTTGTGTACTTACTTGTCGCCTAGCTATATCTTCAGGAAACCTGGCATACACTACCCTAGCTTCGTGGGTGTCCACATCAGACTCTACTAATATTTTTCCTATTCTGATACTTCTACAACAATCACGTAGACCTTGTTCCATAGCTTCACCTGATCTAACAATCGATACACCACAATTACCAGACCTATACTTTAAACCATTGTAAGAGCCACCCGTAGGTGTTATAACTTTACAGTCTGTAAACGATAATTGATTTAAACTTTCTTCTATAACTAATCTTATCAGTCTATCAGCATAAAATTTGAAATCACTTCGTGTGGTGTTTCTGGAATGTGTAAAACAAACATAATACACAGGTGTATAAATATTCATATTATTTTAAATATTCTTAAATAATGATGTTATTATATGCTCACCGATCCCTAAGTATCGTTTGTAATTCTTTAATTTGATCATTGGTAGGCAGTATTTTAAGACATTTTCCAAATTTAAGCAGGTCATAATCATCAAGTTCCATATCAGGAGAACCCATGTTTTGTTATTCTAACCTAAAAACAACGTGTTATGTTAGAATAATGTTTTATTTTAATTCATAAAACCTGCTGCTTCAGTGATGTGTAAATTGAAATTACGCGAGACTGTAAAATAATATGAAGCATTTTCTAATTATTTTAACACGTTCTCTTACCTGGCTAAATAGTTACTGAGGTAAAAATTATTGTGATAGGTTATTTTTTGTCGCATGCTAATATCCTCCGTTCTAGATGTTTTCCACTTACAATTTACTCATTGTTTACTTTACAACAATTCTTAAAATAAAGCGTAGTGTTATTTCATTGTTCATTTAATTTGTGGAAATTGTCGTACCTATAGATAAAAATACTTCCATGCTCCCATATAACTAACACCCGCCGAGTTCGCAGAACCGTTAAAATATAAAATCAGTAACCCCCTCTGTATATACAGAGTTATTCTAAAATTTCAAGGAAATTTTCAATACAAGACAATTATAAAGAAATATGTTCTTTATTTTATGTACTAATTACATTTTACAACCATGAGTATTTAGACAGGGGTATCAGTAATATACATTGTAGTCCCCGACCATTAACCATTTGTCCATCAACTTTTGTGTTCTAAATTGGAAAATTAAATGAGTTTTCTATTTTTAGTCTGAAATTTGGTATACGTTTGCGAAGTTGATATTATATTTTTATCACTTGTAATAAAATATGGATTTCTTAATTACTACTAATATTTTCTTATTATTATTATCTTTTTACGGGACCAACCGTTTGTTAATGTTTGTGTGAAATTTCTTTTTAAGATTATTATTTCTTTCCAGATGGGGAGAACGAGACGAATGCGAAAACTTCGCACGAAACAAGATTTGAAAAATGTAACTTTAGAAGGCGAGCGGGAAACCATATCTTTAAAAAAATGGATGACTGTTTTTGGATGGAGAAACGACAAGAAATTGATTTTGAAAGATTTTTCTACTACTGGACGTGGTGTCTCTTCTCCTCTAAATATAGGTTCAAGTCAAACCTTGATAGAAGTGCCCTATGATTTATTAATTACCTGTATAAATGTGCTTGAATCAGAATTAATGAATGGCGTAAAGGGGAAAATATTTAAAACCCAAGATTTATTATCTGTGTTTTTGGCATTAGAAAAACACAAAAATGATAAATCCACATTTAAAAAATATTTGGATACATTGCCTGAAGAATTGCCTACTTTACCTTGGTTGTGCAGTGAAACTGAACTTGCAGCGATTCCGAATGATCTTCTAGGCGCTGTGAGAAAAAGAAAATGGAGTTTTGAAACCAGTTGGGAGCGAGTGGAAAAATCAATAGATTTAAATAGGACGTGTCTTTGCTGTGGAGAACTTTTACGTCGCGTGATAACTTTAAATGGATATACTTGGGGATATGCTATGGTCAACACTAGGGCAGTCTATATTCAACCCGATATTATCATACAGCGTACGCGGCTGGATTTATCAGGTTTCTTATCAGATGAACCTTGCCTTGCTTTGTGTCCTTTCTTGGATATGTTTAATCATTCTAACCAAGCAAATACCGAAGCTGATACAATACGTGTAGGTGATTCATTAAAGTACAGATTAACTACATTGGTTTCTTATAAAAAGTATGAGCAAATTTTTATTTCTTATGGTCCACACGATAACCAAAAATTGTTCTGCGACTATGGATTTTTTTTACCTTCGAACCATTTGGATCGCGTATTTTTGACACCGAGGGACATAATGGATATGTGTAAAAAAAGTTTGAATAAGAAACAAAATCTTTTTATAAAAAGTAGGCGATTAGAGGAAGAACTATATGTTTCAGTTGAAGGTTTATCATTTAACTTGAAAGCGTTGATCGTTGTTATAACCAGACCAGATGCAAAGTGGGAAAAAGTAGTTTATTGTGAAAGCTATCAAAATTCTGATTACATATGCATGCGTGCAGTAGCAAAAACTTTAATGATATTTAAAAGAAACAAATATATTGAGGAACTTGATAATTTCCGGCGTTTCTGTGTTAGCAAGACTTCGCTGTCTGTAATTGAGTACTGTAAATACAGGATAAACTTTATTGAAAGAATGTTAGAACTTTTAGATGATTATCAGTCAATGTGAATAGTTTATGGTTTGAAATACATACGTATGAAATATAATGCGATATGTGGTCCAAGAATAAACTTATAAAGTTTGTATATGTTTATTGTTTTGTTCATATTCATTTTTATGTATGCTTATCTCATGTCTTTCCCAAAAACATTCCATTCCAGCTCTTGGGATTTTTTCGTAATATACCCATATGTGATTTAGAACACTCATATCGGTGAGACCAGCGGTGATCAGAAAAAAAAACCGAAATGATCACTTTTTATAACAGCACAAAAAGTAGAGTGAACCTTGTTGATCACATGTTGTTAGAAATACGAAGCGTTGGGAAATAGCATTTTTTTCATAACCTTCTCAATGTCGCAGCAATCAATGTATTTGTTATCTACAAATGCACCAGCGCAGATGGAGAATTCGTCAAGACACCTAGACTATTTCAAGGATATTTAGGTAGAATTAGTGCAGAAAAATATGCGAAGGAGGGCCGTCGACAAACACTTTACAAAAAGGGTTCGCACTTGAGCGTTGAGGCTTTCAGGAATTGAAGAGGAAGTTGTGCCAGAACCACAGCCATGTAAAAGAGGGAATTGCAACTATCACAAAAGACGAAAGACTCGTATTTTTTTTTACAAAATTTGTAAATGTTGGTTGTGCATGGAGCACATGGCATGCTGCCAAAATAGTTTGCTGAACATCGGTCCCAAAGTTTGACCCCTGTTAAGGACTGTTTTGTGCGCGTCGAAAAGTACACAACGGACATCGATCCGAGACCCGTCTACGGGCTACAACCGCTTGCCGAGCCGCGCGCCCGCCCGCCTGCTGCCTACCCGCTACCGGGTCAGCGCACCCACCGCGGAACCAAAACCGAGCGCACATATAAGGGGCTGGGTACGAAGACAAGTTGGAAAGGTATCCGGTGGCCGTGCTTTCACTTATACGCAAAAGACGATTGTGCCCAGCCAACTGTGTTCTCTCACCGGCAAACTGTTTTGCAAACTAGTAGAACCCTAACACCCCCTCTAGGTTGTGCATAGAATTTTTGTTATTTTCTTATAACAATTTAGATATTTTTAAATAAATATTCTTATAAGGCAATTCAATTTTTATTTTATTTAGACGTTACTTTAAAATTTTGACAAAATTGAAATTGTAAGCTTTTTTCAAATATACTTCACATAAGAAAAATTCTTTGGAATTGACTCCGCATTAGACATATTATAGAAAAAGGATTGCAGAAAATATACTTATACTTTAGCTTCTAAATAAATTTTGAGTAACGCTTGGTGCTCGTCATTTGTTTCCAATGCTAGTGGTATTTTTACACTCGACTAAACAATTATTTTGTTACTGTTTTTGAATTTGTTCTTATGTAAAGGTATACTTGTGATACATTTTTTTCAGAAAAAAAATCTCCATCAGAATCATAAAAAAGGTATAGCATAATTTAAAAAAAATTGCCCTAAAAAACTTAAAACGCTTAAGAGCTATAAATAATTTTATCAGCTCATTTTATAGCCTACGTCCATTAAATTTTCGGTTTCAATTATTAAAATCGACCTATAAATAAATGCACTACGGACTCGTCTTTTTTTTTATAAGACAGCTTGTATGTATATACAGGGTCTTCCAAGTTGAGTGGCCTATTAAAATATTTTGGGTACAAAAATTCTGGAAATAAGTACGCTTCTATAGGGCCTATGTTTAATTGATTAATTCACTACGTTTTGCATTTGATAGTGACCTTATATTTTTTGCCGTTTCAAATTTCAATTGATCACTCTTGACAAACTAAATTGCGCTATACAGGGTGACGCATTTGTGCGGCAAAGCTGGATATATCCGTTAACATATAGGATATCAAAAAAAGTTATTTACAAAAATTGTAGACAGTATTAAACTTATTTTCATATATGCAGGCTGTTAAACACCAGTGTCAACCAAACATACGTTTTCTTAAATGAAACACCCTGTATATTATTTCGCATTTTGGTTAAGCTGATGCCTCACACCCCCAATATACAATTTCATTGAATTATACAGCGTGTTTCAGAAGTTATGGTCAAATTTATATGCAATTCACTATAAGTTCAATGTCTTGTATACGGCAAACAACACAGTCCACTTTTATAGTAAATTGGCATTTTGTCAAAATTGTTAAAACTGAATGCAGGGCGAGTCAAAACTGTATATAAAAGCACTGCAGTGCGTTAACAGTATACATACATATATCGCATTCGAAGCGTTAATTAATAAATAGGGCTATGAATGCATTGAAAACGTACCAGTCTACCAAATTAAAAAAATATATTTTCGTTGATTGCCTGGAATTTTGTATGACGGCTAAGAATTATGTAGAAACGAAACTAATGTGCTATAATAATATTTTTATTTATATATTTTATTCTCTGTTGTAAATTTTATGTCGCATGTGAAAGGTTAAGCATGGAATTTTTTTAAATTTTAGCTTCCGTAAATAAGAAAATATTGTGGGTTGGTTGACTTATTTTCCCAATATAATAAATAATGGTAGAAACTTTTCGATGCTTTCTTTTTAGTTTTAAACAAGTGTTTAATAATAAAGTATTTTATTTCAGTATAACAGATACATGTCAATCTATACACAATAAATATATAACAACCGTACATATAATATACATGCATTGTGCCTCTATCTTGATGAAAATAGATGTTTGTAATTGTCATCTTCTGATATGTTGCTTTCTGCAAGAGAAAAAGATACACATCTCGTTAATGTGAACGAAACAAAGAATTGAACAATTCTAATAGTGCGTACTATGTAAGAGCATTAAATAACTTTAAACACACTGTATCGAATTACTCCTCTCGCACAAAATATTAATTAATTCGGGACACGTGTTTCGCGAATACATTGTATTTTGTAATACTTTAAATATATCTTAATTCTTTTTCGTATCTATTTTGACACAACGGTAATTTAACTAGTCTATTAACCAGAAAATTAATCGCGGATATCTTATGTTGTTCACAATGGTATGAATCCACCATTATGAATGTGTCTGTGTTGGTTTCTTTTCTGTACATGTCTGTTTCTAATTTTCTGTTATTATTGACTACTAAACTATCTATTAGGAAACATAAGCGATTGTTCATTTGTGCTGTGAATTTAATCGAATCAAATCGCGAGCTTAATTGTCTTAGGAAATTTTTCACCGTATATTTTGTTGTATCAATGTTGTGAATATGTATGAACCGCAAATATATTATCTACATATCGCAGCCAAATTAAATAATCTCCTTCCTTTTTCATATCGGTTTCAAACTCACTCATAAACAGATTAGCAATGTAAAGTAAAGATAGCAAGGACTGTGGGGCAGCACAATAAACACACTGTTCGGATTACTCCTCCCGCACAAGTATTA
>JARFOC010000450.1:0-26032 GCA_031763485.1 Osmoderma eremita
AAAAAGAATTAACACAAAATTGAATATTTAAAATTACAACTTCCGAAGTGGGTTTTATATTTAAAAAATAAACAAGTTAATTGATATGTTATTATTTAATACACGATTGTTTATTTATTATTTAACGTTTGCTTTTCGATGTTTTAAATTAATCATATTAACGTAGCCATATTAAAAAAATTAACGTAGTCATATTAAAGTAGCACTAATTTATTTTCTTAGGATTAAAGAAGAATTGTTTATTGCCCAAAGGATGTCGCAATTACAATTTTTCCGCTTGCTTTAAATCATTATCCGTACATTTTCTGGAAATACACCTTCCGATTACAACTCAATATTAATGGACCTGTATAATTGCAGCTGTCACATGGGTATTTATAATTTTATTGATTGTTTTCGATATGAATTAAATTGTTTAAGAGGAATGTACGTTTCATGCCTGCATGTAATGATCTCATACAGCGCAGTGAAACAAAGAAAGTAGCCTTGGAGAATTTACCGTGAATTTGATCTTATTTTTATCTTTTTTACCTTGACTATTAAATCAAGTGAATTTATACACAGCGGTGTTTAGAACAGAATTTATTTCATCATATCTTTGCAGGAACCATGTACAAGCTGGTAATTTTGGCCTTATTATTGGTGGCAACGCATGCCGGACTTGTTAGGATACCAAAAATTTACAATGCCCTAATTTCGTCCGATGAAAACCTATCACCCAGTCACACTTACCCAATTATAGAGCCCGTTTTACGGACCACAGCTCTGGGAGTGGCTTTTCCACCGCTCCTAGCCAGTCCGCCGATTCAAAAACAACCGCCAATAACGCAGACACAAACGCAGGGAAATGCCGATAAGAAGGTAAACTACAATTTACAAAAAAATATATATAAATTTCTTGCCAGGGAATTAAATCGAATGTATGCAAAATATTACCAAAAGGTTATTGTAGGAAGAGCCGACGAATACTGAATCGTCGGCAAATGCACAAAAGGTCGAAAAAGACGCTGTCCCGCAAAATAAAGACGAAAAGATTATACCACAATTATCGTATCATGACACGCTATACCCATTGGCCTTCGATCCTTATTTATCTTACGCCTACGGCAATGATTTTCTCTTTCCCGCTTTTCCTTACTACGAACATCCAGTCTTCGTTGATTTAAACAACTTTAAGGGCGCGGAAAAGCTCAAGGAACGAGAAGAAATTAACCCTGCCGTTAATTTTAAAAAGAATCCAGAAATCCCGGATGTACCACCTCCACCATTACCGGTAAACAGGGAAGATAGGATCGAAAACAAGGAGTGATATGAAGACTTTAATAAATAATTTATTTTATTACTTAGATAATAATTTTAACTAATTTATTGTTTCTTAAGAGATACGTAAATCAGATGAATCTTAATTTTTTAGAGTATTTTTTTATAATTATTGTATGTGAAGTATTATTTTTATATCTGCCTTATTTATGTTTAAGTCCTTCATTAAATGTGATTTTATTTTTAAATAAAACATTTCGCAGTTTCAACAAACTCATCATAATTTTTGTAACCAATGGCTATTTTAAAATACAATTTTTAAATCCATAAAAATATTCTTCATTATTATTTCCCCGTGCTCATTTCATATTTCAAGAAAATAAAATAAAAATATAGGGGGCACACAGTGCAGCTAACAATATTCTATTTGAAAAATTAAAATTAAATTTTGATTTCTTGCGACCTCCAGATTTAAACCTGAATATATTTTATTAACTATAAATTAGAAAGGAAAAGGTAAAATATAGGATTTAATAATAAAAAATTATTTTACATTAGAGTTTTTAATACACAAATAAATCAGCATACTTGTTATTAACATAAAATTTTTAACATAAAACTTTATACAAAAACAAATACTCTTTTTGCAAAAGAACAACTACAAAGTAATATTATCTATGAATTTATTTTACCTTATTATTTATGCATTAATAAATAATCACAAATAAACAGCCCTAGGTGGTTCTTAATACAACCAAAGTAGTTAATACCTTCACACTCTTTAAATAAAATGATTATGAATGATGATTGATGACACAGTAATGTCTGGAGTACAACTTGAGAATAGCTGTATGAGGAATATCAAAAATAAATATAAGGGCAGCTAGCCTTTCATTTATTACTACTTGTCTATTTTCATTTATTTTCAATATCCTAATTTGGAGAAGCAGGAAAATAATAGTAACAACAAAGCAAAAATATGTTTGCTAAAAACCCAATTGATACAATTTAAAACCGAAAATTATTAGCAGGTATGCAACCCATTTAAGGGGCTTGTACAGAAGTTGCCTGACGCCAGGCGAGTCGGCAACAAATTCTTTTCTATTTTCTAAATTTATGGCTGCTATTACCACCCAATCCTCCGTCTGAAGTGCTCTCTTACACTACAACAATAAATAACAATGAAAATAAATTTGATAAAACTTAACAAACGGAACAGAAGAACGAGAGGATGATGAACATAATGACATAAAATTGTAGAAGGTGCTCATTCCACCTTTAAAAAATCATGATCGATAGGAAAAGTGGCCACATATTCTATGCTGGGTATACAAAATTTTGAATGGTTTGTAATAAAGTGTTTCCATATCGTAGACTTATCGCTCTCGGTATGGTGAAAATATGAACCCCACTTGTTCGATGTCAGAAGGTTTCCTGCTTCGTGAACTGGATCATGACCAAAAACACCTTCGGCTTCCAATTCTTCACACACAGCAATAGCATCACATTCTGTATGAACTGAAGGTATGACTACATCTTGTATGATGTTGTCTCCGACGTAAACAATTTTGGGACAATCTTTCTTACTATATTTCCGCAAGAATTGATATAATCCTTTCCAATTACCATTAGCATAATGGCCACCGATTTGCAGATCATCGACACTCACTTCACTAGTTTCCTTGATGCCATTTAAACCAACAAATGGCCGATCTTGCACGAAGAACCCCGGTTTCTTAGCAAAGAAAACAACAATATCGAATAAATCCTTCCAATTGTCTCCCATGCAATTCTGTGCGGTATGTGAAGCAAAATCAACGTTTGAACCGGTAATCAGAAATACGAGTTTATTTGCAGCCCGTAATGATCTTAACCAGTCCAATAAAGTATCACTGCATTTATTAATGTATTCTTCAGGTTTGTTCTTCAAATCAGGAAAGTATCCACCTTTCTCAAGTTGAAAATGTTCTTTTTGGAACATATGCTGCAAGGCCTTCAGTATATCGGGCCATATTTGATAAGAACTCAATTCTTTGTTACCATTTTCTTCATCTTTCGAATCCACAGCCCTTGCAAACACCAATCCAGCTGGCATGTCAAAATAATCTAAGAGAGTTCTCATTTGCTCTGATAGTGGCCCATTCCATGTTTCTAAAGGATTTTCCGAAAAGGTATCAGTAACATTCCATCTGCATTCTTCACCGTAATACTTCTGTAGTTCTTCAAGTGTCATTTCCCTCGTCCCATGACTTGCATGTATTATGTGCCCTGATGGATCTATTCTGAGTATATTACCATTATTGACGTCTAAAATTAGTCCTTTCATCATAAAATCGACGTTGTCCTCTATGGGCCGTGAGAGATATTTAGATGGATAACCACAATGTTCTATAAGGTAATTGGATAGTGAGGCGTATTCCAGTTTTAACATGTTACTTATTTTATATCGACATAGAGTATTATCTAAGTCGAATCCTATGCAATCGTAGTCCTTAAAACTAAACGTTTCGTGTGAATACAATTCGCGAACCATTTTCATATTATTATTAATATGACGGAGCTTATTCGTCTTTGCTACACGCCCTAACCCTAGTTTTTGCGAGAACTGAATTTTGCTTAATGTACACCTCAAGCATCGAAACAATACTAACATTATAAAACAATCTTTATTATCTTTTCCCGATATCAAAAAAATTTATTAAATCGCACATGTATGCTATACATTAATCAATATTACTGAAAATTAAGCAGTACCCGCAGTAGCAAACAGGAGAGTGTATAAATAAACTGATAACATTGAATTTAAACGAACAATAACAATTTTTTGGAAAAAGAAGTAACGGAGTACTTGTAATTTAGAAACTAGTCTTGTAATGCTAATAACTCCACTGTTTCAAGGATTCAGCAAGGGTTAGAAAAGCTTGACATTGAATTAATTTATTTCTTTATTAGCCAAATATTTTCAACACTGATCGTGTCTTCATCAGTGTTTGAAATGTTTAATTATAAAATCCGTACGTTAACTGAGTCGGGGAACATAATTCAGTTCATAAGTTCAAAGAGGAACTTACGAGCTCAGTTAACGTATAGATTTTATAATTAAACATTTCAAGCCCTGATGAAGACACGATCAGTGTTGAAAATATTTGGCTAATAAAGAAATAAATTAATTCAATGTTCAGCCTTTTCTAACCCTTGCTGATTCCTTGAAACATAGTGGAGTTATTAGCGTTACAAGACTAGTTTCTAAATAACAAATTTTGATATTCTATTACCACATATTTTGTGTGCATCAGTTATATAATAATATCGGAAGCTGCCAATTTTTACTAAAATGGGCCAACATCCAAGAACACAATTTTAAAGTTGAAAGGAATAAAAAAGAAACTAAATTCAATTATATAGATAGTATTTATCACTTGATTCAATCGTGATACATCAATTTCTTATCATCTAATCGCCCAAGATCTTCAGATTCCCAAACTACAATTTCCTGCAATGGGTCTTCCCCGAAACCAATTCTCAGTCTGCCTCAGTTATATGTTTTTATAAAGAAATACGTTTATATTTATTTTAAAGCTATTTATAATGAACTTAAGAGCCCTGATAAACATGTTATGATAAAATGAAATTATTGGAAATATATTTGTTTCTCTTTCTACACTTGGATTAAATTAATTGATACGTAGTATTTATCTTAAGAAGGAATTATGTTTTCCCAGCAATAATCTAATTTCTTATATTAACCCATTTACTTTACCCAGTTTTACGGCGCGAAATCCCGAACGGTATATTTTGGCGCATACCGTATATCCACATCTATGCTTCCATAGATATACACGTGTGTCTACATCGGAACGGGGGATTGCTTTGTGAATGGAAATCAGGCATTCGAGTCTCACTGACGAGAGATATCCAGTCGCAGTGCATCATAAACGTAGCAAGGGTACGCAGGCATGTCTGCTCAATCACGTAATACTACGTAATTTTTCTGTACTCTCAGGTTACGGTAAAAAGTAGTTTCTTATATTCATTTTGTAGCTGCTATGCGATGCAGGAGAACAAAAAACCTGATTCTAAGTGGCAAAATAAACAACGATTCTTATTAAATGAAACAAAGGAAAAATAAACTACAATTTTACAAAAAAATTGAAATTCTAACAATATCACTTTGTGGGGGGTTCGAAAATACCCCATCCGCGGCCAAGCAATAGCCGAGTCTATAGTAAAATCCCCGATTCACTGCCTCCAGATTTCTATGGGTTATTGTCGCAAAAATTCTCACCAGTTCTACTTCCAACTGTTGCAAGCTCGCTGTTGTTGCAAAACTGTAAAGATTTTGTTTAAAGAAAAAAATGGCAGGGATTGAGGTAGGGTGATCGAGGTGGTCATTTTATCGTACACGGCCCTATAAGTTTATCACCCAAAATACCCGCCCAAACGTTAAGTCTTTTGGGGTACTGAGTTTTTACATTACGGAAAAGATGTTGATTTTCTCGAGACCAATATCGCACGACTGGGGGACTATGCTTGCCATGATGTGGAAAAGAGGACTCGTCGGTAAACAGAACATTTGTTATAAATATTCCTCTTCGTTAGCCCTTTCCACCACGGACGTACAAAACTCCATTCTTACAAAATTGTTCTCGGAAAAAATATCCTGGCACTTTTGAACTTTATAACTTCTGTATTTGTTTCAGAATACACTCCACTGTACTTCTACTGACGACGATTTCGTCTGCGGTTTGCCGGCTAGAGCAAGGTTTGACCATTTCAACCAACGAGCAAACCCTCACTTCTCTCTCCTCGGGAATTTATTAGAGGGATTTGAGGCTATTTGTTGGCAACCACACAGCCACGCGCCACACGCTTTGACGATCCTTTCAATCGCAGAATGTAAGGAATAGGACGATCTACGTACTTTACGGCAAATAGAAATTCCTACCAAAGCACGATCTTTGGTAGGAATTTCCAACAAAATACCATGTTATGATTTGTACCTTCTCTGCGGTAGTATGAACATAGCGTATCCGAAATCACGGTCACTTGTTGGAAATTTGCGTGCGCATAGACAGATACAAAATGATTCAGATACGGTGCTGCGACGTTGCGCGCGACGAGGCTGGCGGGCGGGTATAAATGCATGTGTCAGATCGCGCTACGTACAATATATCTCGCACCCCGGTGAAAGCTGAGAATACGTGTATATCTTGTGTTTCACGTATATCTCCTTTTTCGGACTAAACAACAATAAATAACATTAAAATAGAAATACTTTATTGGAAAAATAGAACTTTTAAATAGGAACACATTGTATTTTACAATAGAACGTAATTTATGTAGTAAAAAATGCTAAATTAATATTCTATATTATAACATATGGAATGAACTATCAGCATCATATTTCCTTCATACCTTAAAACGATTTTTATTTAACTAAAATCTTACATAGTGATAATATATGTATAGCAATAACATTAATCAATACTTCCTCTTGGAATCAACAACAATTAACAGATATTCCACGGCACAGATGATCTTCACGATCACACTCACCGAATGCCATTTATGACAGAATCACTTAAAACATTTATATAGTAGCAAAAGAAACAAAGCAATCATATTGTTTTGTTCGTGACTAGTTTTTCATGAATAATTTCCAGAACGACTTTAATAGCATACCAAGAGAGTGAGAGAAGAAAAACATTCATACCATAATCTCTAACGACACAATAATAAATACATGTTTATCACATCTTCAACAAACTTTAGTAATTCATCTTTCGCTAAAACCAACGTCACTGTCATCCTCCGATTCATAAAAGAGCATATAGATTTTCTCTTTGATGCTGCGTGAATTTATATTTACTGGTCTTACGCATTCATCGTTGAATTCATACCATCTAAAAGTAAAATTCGTTTTAGAAACACATATTTAAGCTGGATATTTAAGTTGGACAGAGAAATTCAATCCTAAGATGATAAACTTACATGCCGTCTTGAGAATTTAAACAAACTGCCGTGTAATGGCCGGAATCCATTGTTCCCTGATGGAGGCAAACAGCCCATAATTTATAAATTGCACGACCCATACGAAAATTATCAGTTGGGAATTCACATGGAACAGTTATTTTCTCAGCGATACCTCTACCGTAAGTATAACTAAAATAGTTCATCGTTAAGACAATTATTATTGTCCGATGACATTTTAACTTACCGCTTTAGTAGGAATGAAATTATCTTTGGTTGGTACGAAAATTCCCTGAATATATTGCCTTTTCTCTCGCAATTCCTACAGTAATAATCACTGATATCACAAGTGTGCATGAACTCGTCGAACAACTCTTCGATAGAACAATTACCCTTGGGGGGTACGCCCATCATAAGCACGTTTTCTATATCATATTTCAAGCACTTCTTCGAGCAACCACCACAAATGCAATCAGTACGGATTTGATGATAAAATTCCTTAACGAAAAAGGAATTTTTGTATTGTATACGATCGTAGAGAGTTTGGAATTTAGCCTCAGCATATCGGTCCTGGGATACCGGTTTGGCAGTATCGGCAAAGATATGATCAAAAACCAACATGAAGAATTCATTTGCATCCTCGTGGTTTCCACGTTTAAATACTGGGTTCAGCGATGTAATTTTCTTGTAAAATTCAGTTGGTGCAATAGATCTGCTGTTGCTCGACCATAATCTCCGGATCAAATCACCCGTCTCATATATTAATACTGGGTTTGCAGCTGTTACTTCTCTTTGGAACATGCCGCTTAGGAAAAAATCTTTGATCGATGGCAAGTGACGAAAGCATTGAATTATCGAATTCATATAACAAGTGTTGCGTATATTCACCAGCCCAACTAACCCCGAACTCTGAAAAAAGTTATATTTAAACGATTTAGAAATACAAAAAGTAATTTCTTCGATCTAAAAAACATATTTTTTTTTAATATACAGCATTGTCAAAAAAAAAGTTATTCGTCCGACATATATACTAAAAATTTATTCCATTATTTACGTTTTCCATTATAAATTTCGAAATAGATTTATAATAAAACTTCAGAGTAAATAGAAACGGCAAATGTGACAATTACTTAGTACAATTTTCAACTGTTTTCTTATAATAGTGTGCTGTGGCAACTAGATTAATTATAATCAGGGTTGACAATTTGCGGAAAATATCTCAAAACTCTGGGAATACCAATGTGCGGTGGCTTTATTGCATGTCAAACACATCAATATCTATCAAACGTAGAAATCGTACATTAGGAATCCAATGGGGAAAAAATGGTATAATGCACGTGTTTTCCTGGATCATCAATTTTAATGTCAATATTTGTTTCTAGTGTTTCATGAAAGTTTTGATGGTTGTTACTCTTATTGTTTTTATTAATTTTTAATATTTAGTTTATATTCAGTTCTTAAACATTATAAATGAAAATGCATAGCTGAAAATACATAGTAACAGGTGTAACACAGATTTAGAAATATGGGTTACAAAAAAAAGCTTTATGTTTTGCAGATGCCCATTTTTATTAAAGAAATTATTGAATAGAATCGATATTAACTAGTTGGCACTGCCAACGTTCGCCCAGTAGCGTATGCTTCGAAGAATTCAAGGGGTTTATTTATTCCTAAACACGAAAGCTGTCAGAAACTTTACAAATTATTTTAACTCCATCATACATTTAATCTGGAAATGCAGCGGTTAACTTCTTTATTTTGTAAACCGATGGTAGCTTTTTCGACGTTCGTGATTGCGACATTATTATACTGAAAACTCCTAAGATGCGGTCCCCCGACAAAAATATCTGCTACACACTTCTTCGAAGCACGCGCTACTGGACGAACGCTAGTTGTGCCAGCTCTAATAATAAATCACCGAATTTAGACGGCTTTAAAAATGTTGTGTCGTATAAACATTTTCAAATTTATAATGATAACTATTACAAAAACATAATTTTATATATGAGCAGAAAAACAAACAATTTAATTAAAAATTTCTGTAAATTGCCGTCAGAGGGTAGTTTAATGCAAATTCGATGAAGGTAAGAGAATATAGCATTTTCAGGAATCAAGCACAAGTTTGGGGAATATAGCTGCATGTAATGACATGCAGCCAATGGGCAACGCCGATCATAATTTCGCCTTTGCTTGTGTAAGTTAAAAGCATAAATTGTTTAGTTAAACGTCATTTCTTAATTTCAAAAGCTTTTCTATATAGCAAAAATATTAATGTCATTCACAAAAATTAACTTTATCAAATATATTAAACAACATGAATTTGAATAAAATGACATGAACGAAATTTCATTTTTTAATTCGGCCGTGATTACAGAGTAATATTATTATTATAATAAAACTGACCTCCACATTTGTACGAAGTGTTTTAGGTTTGGTACTGCGATTAACAGTTGGCACTTCGGGTTTACGTACTTCCTGAGGTGTTTGAACTGTGGGAATATCACCAACGACCTCGGTGATCGTGCCAGTCGTAGTACTCGATGTCACCGGTTCTTCGATGATAATCTTATTTGATTCGATCAATTTCCTACACTCCCGGCTGATATTCATGATTTCATAATCCATCCTTTCCATCTCAGTCCTTCTGCCGACACTATCAGTAGGACTTTTCTCTAGGAGTGACTGCAATTTCGAATTTAAGCCTCTCTTTTGTGTGTTCAGCTCGGTTTTGGTACCGGTGATTTGATTTATATCCATTTCGATCCCGTTTTTAATGCTAGCATTTGCAGAGTCATAGAATTTCTTTTGTTTATCCAATAATTGCTTTTCCAAATCTAATAATTTAGCGGTGATTTCCACAATTTGTTGGTACAAAGTATTTATTTCATCGTTCATGCGATTTGTGTCATCCTTTACTGTAGTTAATTCCTCCGGATAAACTATAGTATCCAGATCTAATAGGTCGTCCAATTCCTCATATTTATGCTGTAGTATTACTTTTGGGTTTGTGCTGTAAGTCGGATATCGATCTATAAAGTCTATATATCCACCTTTCAGTATGTATGGAGGGTTCTTATAAAATGTGTTCAAATCCCACTAAAATGTAACAGATAATATATTAAACAAAAAGAACCGAAAAGGCACTAATTATACCTCAGTTAATATAGAAAACAAAATTCGAAGTTTGGAACTTGTGTAGTTATCTGCTGAGGTGTCAAGATCGAGCAAAATTATGTAGTCAAAACTGCTTCTTTTATCATACATTTCTTTAACATCATTCAGTAAACGTTCTCCTAATGTGTTAGCGGACAAACTAAAAACAAAGTTCAAATACATTACAAAATAAAACACAATGTGTGGCATCCTGTATATATCAATATAATTATAAACTATACTTAATCCCGGATAATTCTGCCACACTTGATTATGCTACAATATCATACCCAGGTATAACAAGTTTTTCTTCTATATTAATCGTGTTAAATTCCTTCATATGTGAATCCTCAAATTGACTTCTCGATCTAACGTCCATGATTAAAATAGTATGAGAAAAATCCTTTGCCTCATACAATTGTTGGCAAGTGATATACTTTTCTAAAACATAACAATAAAAAGGTGCTAGGGCAAATATAAAAAAAAAACAGATAACCACCTGAACCAAAAATATTAATTGTTCTCTCTTCCTTGATTTTCGGAATAATCTCTAGTTCTTCCCCATATTTCTTGTGCTCGAGGTCATCACTGAAGGCTTTATAACGGTTAATAAGATTTGTCCTAAGCTCATTCTGGCGTTGTGTTAGATCCTTCCTAAGCGAACCATACCTTAAGTTAAAGAACTGTTCGTCCTTGTCGATCCTGTAGATATAATTTATCATGTAAAGGTAACGTGTTATGTGAATGTACGTTCTTTCTTCATCGTCAACATCTGCTTTTATGTTTTGATATAACTTCTCAGCAGCTTTACATGCTCTAAAGAGAATTTCCATTGCAAATTTTAGTTAACAATTGTCAATAAATAAATGTTAAACTTACTGCTGCAGTCGCAAATTTTTCATTGTTTCTAAAGTCTTTTTAGCAAGAATGTCTAGAGCCACTATATTAGTGGCAAGATATAAATCACGGGGCATTTTTGTATCTTTTTATTATCCTTTAATTGTATTAATTTCGTTGCTAGGAAAGAAACCTGAAACATTACAAGAATTATAACCTCTAAACAGGTTTTACCTTTTACATCATTTTTGGGCAAACGGTTCTAAATGTTATGGACATGAATGTGTATATACACATGAAAAAACACTTACTTATAATGTGATTGAAAAGAGGATTATTCTATGGAAGATGGACATATAATTTATATTATATATGTATATACAAGGACAATTCTATGGGTATAAAAACAAATATGGAAACAAACATACCGCCAGACGTATATATAACTCTCTTGGATGAATTATAGTTTAATTGTGTATTATTACTAATTTAATAAACCAATAACTTCACTCATTATTATAAAATATAAATGTAATAATTTATTTTTTAATTTTGACAACTGCATTTGACCGCCATCTACTAATAAGTATGAGAAATATTTATCAATAGCCGCATTTAGCAGACTTTCCGGTAGAGCAAATGTCATTAGGTTCGTTCAATTTGGCTAATAGGCTATGCAGAGAGCTTTAGACAAATTGAGCAGACTTATTCATACCAATTTAGCAGTTAGTCACCGACAAGTCCGCTTTATTTTTGATTACAAATTATCCTAAATTATGAATAACTTTAATGTTGCTGTGATTAACACGGTGATTCATAAGAGACTTATTTAAACAAATTACAACGATTAGGTTAAAAATTTTAAAAAATTACCTGTATAAATACATTTAAAACTACTTAGCACAAAAAACTGCAGGTGTATCAAAATTTATCTTTATGAATAAAACCAACTAAAATAATTGAGATTAACGTCTCAATTATGCATAATGAAGAAGTATATAGAGATAAAGTCAAAAACTGCCAATACTTTCAAAACGAAACAGTTGTACTAATTCTAAATTAAACATAGAGGGAAAAAGCAAGATGTAAAAAAAAATTGTAAATTATAATTTAGATATGGGTGAATTTAAAATCAAAAATACAAAGATATATCGCAATTTATTTCCAATAGTAACAGGTATACTATACTTTCCACATCCATAATTGCAGTCATACAACATTAATATCTTCTTTAACAATATAAGTAAAAAATAATCTCAAACACACATCACTAAAGATACAATAAGCATTTAACTTTTAAAATTAATATTGCATATATTACATATATGTATATTTGTAGGCGCATGATTATGTAGACTTAAATTGTAAATAAGTTAAAAATCTATATTATTATATAAACAAGGTATGTTTAAATAGAATTTCTTTTAGACATGGTAACGTAATTATATGTAATATGATCGTATTTTTAAACAATTCCAATAAATCTCTTTAAAAAAATATATATATAGTAAAAACGTAAATTAAAAAAGGAACATGAATTAGATTACAATGTGCATAAACAAATAAAAAGCGGCGAGAAATATTTGCATCAAAGTTGGCGTATTTAATGTTATTCGATATAATAAAAATCTATACACATTGGTACTTGATAGACATATCTTTATTATAATATTACTAGCAACATAAACGTTACTCTCACAAAATTATATTCAAATGTATTGCATTGCTGAAGATCGATATGTCTATGGCATGTTTCTTTTTAATGAATTACCAATAAGTTGGATAACATTTACAATACCGGTAAATTATTATTACCATAACATTTATGGGGATTTCTCAATAGTTATGAATCATTCATACATCAAAAGGTCTAAGGTTGTAAATATATGACTTGTTCGTTCACTAATCCTTATATTATGCAAATATACCTTTTTAAAATAATAGTATTTTAATGTATCTTACCTGTAACTCTTATCAGTTACCATTCAACTATATCTGAAATCTAATTGGTGTATAATTTCGCATACATAACCTATACAAAGTGTCCCAGATTTTTTACCCAAGCTCTAAAAATACAAAATAACGAAAGAAACACAGAATGGTAGCCTACTGCCAACAAAAACGCTTGCTCCTGTGGAGGAGCGTCAAGCACCAGGTAACAAATCTTCGAAAGAACGTTTAAATGCTGTGTTGGGCAAACGCAGACGGTACTCATAAAGTAAAGCTCTGTGTTGTTGGGAGGGCAAAACAGCCGCGATCTCTTAAAGGAACAGATGTTTTAAATTTGCCTGTAGATTACTTCAATCAAAAGAGTGCGTGGATGGATAGAACAATTTTTAAAGAGTGGTTCGATAAAGCTGTACTGCTATTGGACAACGCTCCATCTCACCCTCCGGCATTAACGTTGAAATCAAGCGATGGGCAGATATTTGTTAAATATTTACCACCAAATGTAACAGCTCTGATTCAGCCCATGGATCAGGGCGTGACTGCTACAATGAAACGTCATATCGTAGTGGTTCGCTTCAAATAGTGAGTAATAAACATTCTGATCTAAAAACATTTTGAATGCAATCTATGGAGTCGAAAAGGCCTGGGGCAAAATGTAGTCAACAAAAATCTTGGAAGGAAATATTCTGTAATGATGAAGATTGAAATGAAGACATTGATTCTAACGACGATGTTGAGCTTAACACTTGCCGAACTGCGTAAATTTTACTTGCCCAGAATGGATGCAAAAATGATGACATACAAAACATTGAAGAGTGGTTGCATATTGACGAGTCTTTACCAGGGTATGTAACACTTACAGAAGAGGATATTGTTAATCACATTTGTGACAAAGTGGAAGATGGTGGAAGTAACTGATAACCGAATTCCACACTCCCGTGCTCTTGAACGTGTGCAGGGTCTTTTGGATTACTTACAGCAGCAGGACAATGAGTTCTTACCTATAAAACTTGCTTCAGATAATCTTCGCGCTGACAATGAAGATAAACCCACCATTGATCGTTGCCAAAGCATTATGTGAACAACTGGAGGCAAGACCCAAAGTTGGCAGTCTATAAGATGATAAATAATTGAAGAAAATGAAGTAAACGACTTAAGTTTGAATAGGAATTTATCTTTTTTTTTGATTCAGAGATAGCAGCACCGTTATGCAATGAAAAGCTAATTGAAGATTATTTATCATTCCTAAATATATCTATGCAAATATCCCAAAATAAAGTGGATATCATATATACACTTTTGCATCTAGTGGCCTCAGATGCTCATGTTATGATCAGGTTTTGTAATTTGGCTAAATTTAGATTGAATTTTATTTGGTATACAACAAAGTGATCACTTGGAAAAAATTCTGGGAAAATTGTGTACATGCAAAGGAAATTGTCGACACTATTCTGGAATTTCCCTAAAAAACTTTGAACTACGAAAGTACCATTTCAAAACATAATAAAAAAAATGTATATGTATATGTAAATGAAATTATTGTGTGACCACGAGCTGTTTACCCTCCTCCTTCATGGGGTCTTTCTTCCCGAAATCATAAGCTACGTCCGGTACATCAAATCTCATGCGTTTCGAAGGCGGTTCCTCTTTGATGGATGCGAATTCTTCATCATCTGATATTTCCGGTTCAATAAAAACTTTATCTTTTCCCGCGTTGTTGTCTAGATGCTTTTTCATGCCGTTTATCATCCTTTTTATGTCCTCGTCATACTTTCGACAGAATTCACTCAAGGTCCCTTGCCCGTCGTGGAGCCCAGAACAATTTTTATCCATCGGTAGACTCTCGTACTTCTTGGCCAATTCGCTAAGGAAAGTGGTGAATTCGGCATCCGTGGCATTTTCGTTTTCATCTTCGAAGACTTCCAATTCGGATTCCTCGTCCTTGTTGAAGGCGAGGAATTCATCCATGTTAATACTATCTTCTTCGCTCGCTAAAAATTAGATTAAGATATTATTGGGAACAAAAAAGTTGTGAAAATTCTTGTATAAACCTTTCTGGTTAAACAGAAGAGCCCTACGAGCAGCAAATAATTGTTGCTCTCCCAAATCTTTATTCTCCGACAAACGCAAATTGGGCAGGCAAACAAGTAATGTAGAAAACAATACAATCATCAAACAAGTTGTTGGAGTGGCCTTGCTTGTTGAGGTATTGAATAACAAAGTCTGCAATTTACGCATTTGTTCCATAAGTCGACCGTTCTGTTTACGCAACAATTTGATACGTTTCTTAAGGAATTCGTTCTCTTCCGATGTGCGCTTAGCTCTGGAAATGTTTTTTTTTTTATTAAAAAGTGGAACACTCACAAATATAATCATACTTTTCTTCTAATTTATCCACATATTCCTTCTTACGTTTTCTAGAATCTTGGGCGGATATTTTGTTACGGATTTTCCTACGTATACGTTTCAGTTCTTTTTCCTCGTGTTTAGTGAGGGGGTAATGTGTTGGTAGTTTTATACCCTCCTTTGAGAGCAAGCGCTTCTCTTCTGGGGATAAATTTAGAGGTGGGTAGCGGGAATCTGATTTTGTTTCTATTTCATTATCCTCTGTGAAAAAAATTTCTTTTTTCAATAATTCAACAAATTCTTTATAAACATACCATCTATTGAGTCGGAGGAAGAAGAAGAGGCATATTTATCTATTGTTGCATGTTTCAACAGTGGTGTACTGCTTACTGGACCAGTTACTTTGATATTTTCCATTTTCAAATCATTAGCGTTGATGATTTTAATTTTTTTGACATTCTTTACATTTACCGGCAATAATAAGGAACTAAAAAATGTAATATAAAAATTACAAATTGCATTCCTATTAGAGAAAAGCAACTAAACTGGTAGTTGCAAAAAAAAGTTCAAAGATATTGAATTTCTCAAAGAACATGCAATTAAGTTTCTCAATATTTTAATGAAGTATAATATATAAAATTTACAAAATCCTACCGTCCATTTGCAGTTATCGGCTGCACCCTAATGACTTGTTGCTTTGTATTTTTCATAATCTTCCTCCCTGCTTAAAATGACAAAATTATTCATTCACAGACAGTTAAAAATGAAAGCTTATCTTATGTACCTGTATTTGCAATTGGCTTGGTCAATATGTAACGTTTAGCATTCTGTAGTACTACTTTGGGAGTTTGTATGTTATCATGTAGAGCCAATTCGTCAAAATTCTCTATTTCCTGATTACTAATGTTCAACTCAACTTGCTCCAATATATCATCACCTTGTAATATTCTAAATGTCAAGAAAAATGATAGGAATCAAAGGTTACAATATGATTTAAGTGTTTGCTTACATATTATTGCCATCTTGTTCTAAAATTATGCTCTCATTGTCAGGGGACATTGTAGTCGACGGTGAATACACTTCGATTTCATCCGAATGCCCGCTACTGCCTTCGCTGAAAACCGTTTCAGCACAAGCATTGTTCAACAAATCATTCTCAAATGAACTATTGAAGTTCTCTCGTTCCATAGACAAGACAGAATCAAAGAAATCCGAACTCTAAAACGGTGAGCACGGCACATGTAAACACAATATGTTACATTGACATCATGTGTCAGATAAGTGTGTTAATGAATCTAAATGCACTAACCATTAATTCCGAACTATCAAATTGCAACGGTATATCCAGATTATTCATTTCTTCCTCGAATTCCATGAATTTGTGTATATCCTCACCCATATCGGGTTTACACAGATAATCTAGTAGATGGGACATATTTCTTTCTTGTTTATTTACACTTATAACGACGACATTACTGTTTTACTTTTAAGTACAATGAATCGATTGATTGAGGTCCACGACGGTTTTTACGACATTAAATATTGAATTTTATAACAATATGTGACACTAAAACACTTCAAGACCTTAATCCTGCGAAAGCCACCGTGGAATTAATGACGTCATTAATCAAAAATGGTAATTTTCGTGTGGTCATACTGCCTCGAAAAATATGCCACACAGACCACACAACACTTTCTTTCTTACACCTACATTAACATAATGCACAAAATAAGGTACGGGGGCTTTAAAAAAGAATTCGCTTTTATTTAATTTGTCAAAATAGTAACATCAAAACTTTATTATTAACAATTGTAATAATATTTTGACATGTGACTTAGGGGAATTTGCCTTATTGATATTTGCGCCCTGTTCTTAGTGATTTTGGAGTTCGTAAATCGCAAGCACCAAAATACCTATCTTTTCGAAAATAGATCGTGCTAGGTACGAACGGAGTATTACTTTTAATTATTTTCTTTAATCATCCACGTTACATTTAGATTTTGAAATTTAGTTTTTCTCAATAAATGCTACGTTTGTAGCGTTCTTCAAGTTTTTGATAGTATTTTTTTATTTTGGTATGTGTAACAGTGTTATTGTTTATAGGTTATCGTGATGGGTAGATACGCGCGCGAGCCAGAAACCCCCGGAAAATGCTGCAAAGCAAGGGGTTCCAATTTAAGGGTACATTTCAAGGTAAGTTATTAGAATTCCCACGATATTTATATGTATTAAACTTCAAAAGTACATTGACTTGTTTGTTTACAAGTAATGCTTTTTAGTCCTACTTGTTAGGTTTAATTGAATTGCTATTGTAATTATTAGTAAACATATATTCAAACTCTCTATATATTTCAGAACACATGTGAAACAGCCAATGCCATTAGGAAGATGCCTTTGAAGAGGGCAGTCGCTTACCTAAAGAATGTCATTGAACACAAGGAATGTGTACCATTCAGACGGTTCAATGGAGGCGTAGGAAGGTGTGCACAGGCTAAACAGTTTGGAACAACACAAGGACGTTGGCCGAAGAAGTCTGCAGAATTCTTATTGCAATTGTTGAGAAACGCAGAAAGCAACGCCGATTATAGTGGCCTCGATATTGACAGGCTATTTATTGAACACATACAAGTAAGTTAATTTACACTTCTATTAATGGTATGTGTATATTTATGTTTTGCATTTATTTAAGGTTAACCGTGCTGCCTGTCTTAGACGTCGTACTTATCGTGCCCATGGTAGAATAAATCCATACATGTCCTCACCGTGTCATGTTGAATTGTGGTTGAATGAAGGAGAAAGTGCGCCAGAAGCGTCGAAGAAAGGCAAACAACCAGCAGTTGATAAAACAAAACGTAAAGTAGCTGCTTAATTGTTTTTAAAATAATCGAAATAAAGGTTTATATCTAATTTTTTTGGCTCTTATTTTCTGTTAATCCCTTTACCTTCTGTGTTGTATGTATCACAATAGTTACTAACAAAAATAATCATGTTTTTTTTATTTAAATTAATTTTCTCACAAACTGTTTGTGAAACATGCAGGTAAAACTTTAAAGAAGCAAGTACAATTTTATTATGAATAATTTATATTTCTAAAATATCCATTGGGTTAATAAAAAACATTTAAATTTTTAAATGGATAAATTAAAATAATTTAAAGGCAATTTCAGAATTTTGTCAAGTTATTGTGGAAACCCACCTTAGATGACGATCTATATAACAAGATAAGTGCATGTCTAATTTTTTTTAATAATTCAATTTGTGAGTGCTCATCCCTAAGCTACCCCATACAGGCCCTTTAAGCACATGACAATAATTGACTTTTATCTTAAGTTCAGGACATTGACTTATAGAAGTAAGAAATCCCGTTTTCCTTAGGTACAGAATAGAGTACTTTTAAAATTAGGATGTTGAGAGGTTTCTGGACAATCCACAATCAAGTAAATTTGTTGAAATTTAACGACAAACTGGCAAAATTAAAAAAGAGTTCAAGGTATGACTACAGAAAATAACACAAAATTATTGTATCTATTTTTTATTATCCTAAACGTAACATTCACTTATTCTTGATATTTCATTTAATTTCCTAGCCTAACTCTCTTTTTAATATAATAATTACCATATTGGGCCATCTTCTTGCGATGTACTTTTATATGCTTAGCTAAGTGGTCGGACCTAGCGAACGCTTTTTCACATAAATCACATTTATAAGGTTTTATACCGGAATGTGACCGTTTATGTCTGGCCAATTCATCTGATCGCGAAAATTTCCAATTACAATTTTGCCAATTGCACGCAAAAGGTTTCTCGCCCGAATGCCTTCGAAGATGAGCTTTAAGATGGGAGGCTTTGGCGTAAACTTTATCACAACTTGATACTGGACAAGCGAAAAACTTTTCCTCTTCTGATTTCTTTTGGGTATAATCGTGATTGAGGAGCGGATCTGGTTTTCTGTTGTACGAACGTACAGTGTAGGGTTTTGCGTCTTCGTTGGCTTTGGTTTTCGGCCTATAATTGTTTTCGTAAAGTAACGATCGTCTTCTGCGATTCTTCTCGTCTTGGATGTGGGGAAACATCATTTCTATGGTGTTGGTCTCCAGCTTGGCGTCACTCGTCGATTGATGTGGCTTCTGTTCGTCAATATCGATCGAGAAAAAGTCATTCAACTCCTTGTATTCACTTTGATTTGGCACTAAAAAGGTGTCGTTGAATAATTTGTCGAAATCCTGATCCAGCAATCGGTCTAAATCGACGTTCTCGTTGTAGTAAAGATTCAAATCGATTTCCAATATTGATTGATCGTCTTTTGCATCGGCACTGTTATTTTCCGCCGGCGATTCGTCACTGAAATCTAGGAAATTATCCGGTACACTGAGACTGTCACTATTTTCCACGTACAGTTGGTTTAAATACGTATCACAAGCAACGTCGTTAATATTAATAAACTCTTCCGGTAAATTGAGCGTAGTGAAGTCTGTGATTTTGTCGTTGATTTCTTGATTGTCGAAATAATCCATCAGGTCTTCTTCGTTATGGCAAAGGTTGTTTAGGGCCGGTGAATTGTCTAAGGACTCATCTGGCACTGTACAATTCTCGTTCATGAGGCACTTGGCTTGGTAGATCTGATATAATGTTCCAGGTGACATTCTTTTTCCTATTCAAATTGAATTATGTACAATTAACGGACAGTTGAATGCGATCATCTGTGTTGTCGATTTAAGATATTCAGTCCTTTATAACGTTTTAGTTTAACCGCAATTTAAAAACATGCGCGTATTAATGATACACATGGGATGGGTGAATGATGTGTGTTGCCGTATATATTCCGAACTGAACGATAGATAAAACGTTTATGTTGTGTCAACCAAAGACTAGCACAAAAATAATCGTGAATATATTGTTTCATCCCTTGAGATACGTTAGACGTTTGTATAGTAGAATAAAACTGTGTATATATCAGCGGATTCAAATCAGTTTTACATATTAATAACAGTATGAAACATTACGCATACTTTTAGTTTCAAAAAAGAGAAATGGGCAACTTTGAGAAATGTTTTAGAGAAATAAATATAATTTCAGTGTATATTTATTAAAACTAAACAGATTATGAATGCTTATCATTTAATTTTTAAAGACCAGATAAAGAAAGCCTTTCCCAGACATAAATTGAATCGATTTATTGACAACATCTAAGCTTGCCAATCAAACAAAAAAACATGATTTAAACTATCTAAGTGGGTTTACATTTTGAACATTCATAAAAAGCTTTATCGGAAAATTTAACGTATTAAGAGGGAAAATGGTTAGTAGTAATTTAGATCTTGTCCCAAAAATATGAATCAATCTAAAATGAGTTTACGTTCCATGTCTAGGTAATTAAAAAAAATAATAATTCCGGATTTTGTGAGATATTCTTGGAATCCGAAAGCTTTAAGATTCCGTATAAAAATTACATAAAAATATTCCAGACCGCACAAATATATAAAGACTGGATACCTGCTTAAACAAAGAAGTTTAGAAATATATGTAATTATTATCATTTTTTGTAAGTACGTAGATAAACAGATATATACAATAAAAGGTATTCTTTTTTCCAATCCTCAATATGCCTAATGTGAATTATAAATTAATGACGCAACAATTGAAGATGAATATTCGTTATATTTCTCTATTAAACATTGTACAATTGTTTTAGTACTGTTCGTATAACGTTTCTATAGTACATCAGGAAATAAATATGATAAGTTCAGATATATTTTCAAGCCCAGACTTCAATGGAAGTTGCTACGGATAACGATAACTCATCTGTTCATTAGTAATTTAATACATTCAAAATAGTGTATATTTGCCAAATTAATACGCTAGTGTACATACGAGATGCACGTGATGTTTATAGTTATTGAATTCTTCTTATTGGGATAATTACAAAATATTATTTTCTTATGATAACCTGATATTAATAGAAATAGAAGTTAAAAAATTCAAAGTTTAATACAGAAATTTACATACTTTTTGCATGTAGAGAGATTATTATGCTTTGTCAATTATAAAACAAATAAAAACCTATACATCATCCCGATGGAGCCAATATAGCCAGTAAAATCGATCGATACGCAAAAAAGAGATTCATTCTTTTTTTTTTGTTCTAATTTCCCATACCTTGAAAAAATCTATTACCTTTTGTTGTAAATCATTCCATTTCGTTTCGTTAGGTCCACTGGTCACCAACCTGTTAAAAAGCTAACGAAACAGCATCAAATAGTTTAGTTCAACTTCCGAATGCCTGGGAGAAACATTAGTATAACATTTAAAACGACTAAAACCGGGTTTAAAAATAAATTTGAATACTTCAGTATATTGTTTAGTTAATTTAAAGGTAAGTGCCTCAGAGTTTGTAGTAAAATACATATTTTAAATTATTTTTTATACGCACTGAGAAGTAATTACTAAAAGCAAGCGAGAATTACTTTATCCAAGTACCTCTCCCTCTTATATATAAGGAAAAACATAATTTTTTTGATAGGAAATTGCTTTTCTGATTAATTTCTTGTTTGGTTTGGTTTTATTAAACGGAGAAATATCAATTCCTTCAAAAAAAAAACATAAAATAAGGAGGTACCTGACCACATTGCCATTTTCTTGCAACTTCAAATAGTTGAAATTGAAATACTGGAATTTAGCAAATATAGTTTACAAATCGGAAACATTTCCAAGTAGCATTAAAATATTTGGAAGAAATAATTTTTGTTTTCATAGGAATAGACTTTCAATTTCCTATATTCAAGAAAATGTATGTGCTTGGGGTAAATACATTTTCTGAGGTGAACATAAAAATATTTCACATTAAGTAAAATTGTTTCAGAAATTTACTTCTCTGGAATATAGTAAGTACTTTACCCTGGGTGGTAGTGGGAATTGTTTTATAATTTTTATTTACTTGGTTGGTTTTAAAAATTTTATTAGAGATATAAAGAAAATGTTTTTTTAAATTAATTTAAAATTAATAAATGTGTGTATCGATATTATTTACATATAGTAAATGCATATTAATATCCACCAATAGCTTAAAGTAAGTCATTAATAAAATAATATTTTTAATTTTAAAGTCTGGGATGTAATTTTTTTAATCTGTTGTGTCAGCTATAACCATCCGGTTCTTTCAATGAACTTCCGGTCAGCAATGGAGCCAGGTCGTTGTTTCCACAACAATTTCAACCAAAAATTAAATTCACCTGATATGTATCGGACACACCTTTACAAATACCACATTATTTTAGTTCAATAATATTATAAATTTTTTTTAAAGAAATAAGTTGAAGTAGAGGAACTGTGTGGTAAAAATAGATTTATTTTACATTTCTTTTTAGATATCATGGGTATCCAAGTAATTATTGCATGCATATTGCTGTCAATGACCCAAGGTTTAACGAGCGTTAATAACGAATTCAATACGAACACTTTTGACGAAGATATGGAGTATGGTTTGATAGATAACGCAGATGATAGCTTCAAAGATGGCTTAGAACATTTCTACCGGCAAATTCGATCTTTAGAAGAGGATTATAGAAATGTAGAAACAGTGGATACCAAAGAATACTATAGGCGATTACCAAAATCGGATTACGCAAGAAAATTGAGGGAAGTCAACGATTTATATGACGACCAAAATGAATTTTATACCCCAAACGATGAAGAATACGATTTCAGAAGATTCAAAAGGTCTACAAACGAAGATCCAAATCGGGAGAAAGAAGATAAAAATGATCTGCAAAAACTGGTCGATAATGGCGAAAAGCCATTGGAGGTGATAGTCCTGGATTTGTCAGGAAATAACACAAAATATGGAGCCGACCCGAAAGATTTGAATCAGCTGCACCAAGAAAATAATGAAGACTCTTTGAAGATAAACGACTTCATAAGATTCAAACGGGATTTGAGTAACACTACAAAATCAATTGAGGATGATAAATCTCGGTCAAAGCGCGAGAGGGATGAAAACGGCGGTAAAAGGGATCAAAGCATCAAGGAGCAGTGGGCGAAACGACCTTCTCCGGTAGGTGGGAACGTAGAACGTCCTTTGGAGGATAATTTTAGAAGTCCACGTGTCAATTTTGTCACACAAAGAAGATCCGAATCAGCTCCGTATCCAATCTATCACAATTATGAACCAAATTACAGATATAGAGACTTTTCGGAAGATTACGAAAACTATTCGCGATACCCAAGACACTTTCAAGCACCTCCAGAAGCTTATCGTAGAAATTATTATAGGGACGATGCTCCTAGATATCCGGTACCACCTTCGACGTACCATGAAAGTGAAAATCCATCGAATTATTACGAAAATCGGCCTGTATATAGGCAACGGAGAATAATTTACTACGCAACTTTGCCAGAAGTTGTCCGAAGTCCATCTCCAAACGGTGATTTGGGTGATAGGTACAATTATCGGGATTTTGATGATGGTAGATATGGCAGGATACCCTCGCAGAATGTAGGTAGGGATGATCCTTACCGATTTAGAAAACCGTTTCCCCTGGACAAATCTAGGTATGACGAAGGTGCCTCTGTAAAAGGTGCGTATCCTTTGAAAGTTTCGACGGATGTGAACGTCAAGGAGATAAAGAAAAGTCCGGAAAGGAGAATATTTAGCGAGGGAGAACATAGATATAGCCAGGGACCTTATCAGAATTTAGACAGATATTAGGGAATTATACTTCCCACATTCTTTTTTATATGTGAAGTGAATTTGCACATTTTTTAAATATAAACATGTTTTTTAATTATTTATTTGAATGTATTATAGTTTAGTTTGTTTACAATAAATAAAATAATATTTTATAAATGCTTTTCTTTTCATTGAAATAAGCTTGGAACCCAATCAGATCATATATTCAAACAATATATAAATATAAAAGCAAAATACGTTAAGGTCATATTAAAATCCACCAAGTCATATCTAAAATTTTGAAATTTTATAAAAAAAATATAGTGCATTCATTACATACGAAATAATTTATTTCTTAAAATATACAGTTCAGAAATCTTCCTTATGTAACTTATGTACAATTCCAGAACTTACACTATAGATGGCAGCATCAGTACTAAAATATCCGAATTCAAATTTTAATATATCAGAAATACGTCTCTTTTAATGTCACAATCTATCAATTAACGGCTGCTTGTTTAATGCCTCATTATCAAAATAAAAACGAAATTTAACTTAAATTCCAAACATTTTAAATTGCATATTTATTCTTCATTGACAAAAATAGACTCTCCCCACTATAGACTCACAATCAGTGGATGTTTGAATACTCACAGCTGTTGAGTTGTCTCTCGTTTCATTGTCGGATGCTTTTATGATAGCATTGTTAGTGCAGTTTTTTTTAATGAAAACAATAAATTTTCAAAACGGAAGAATGTTAATAGGATTCGAACATAATAATGAAAGATACAAAATATTAACACATGCAATAACTGCCCAGTAAATTTTTAAGATTCAAAAATAAATCGTGAACAAATACGGAGAATATATCTAGAAGTTGTTGACCATGTTCTAAAAAATTTCATCAAAGGCCTCATGTATTTAGTTTAGGTTCGTATGTTTATGCTTTTCATTTCTAGCAAATTTTATATTTTTAAAGTTTAAATAGGACAGTTTTAAGGGTTTTATTATGAATTACATTGCGAATTCCATGATAAAAACAGAGGTTGATATTCAAGAAAATATTGAAGAAGAAATTATAGTTGAAACATTGCGGAAAAATTAAGATTCTTATGGGAGTATTGTATAAACTTTACGATTGCTCCTTGTGTATTTAAAAGACTTAATTAAAGTTTCAATTCCTTTATTTTTCAGTGAAAGTCGATAACGTAAATGATCAAAAATTATCAGATACACCCATATTAGAGGCATGCTGAACAAGTGCCAATGCACAAAAAGAAAGCAACAACAAAGCAGGGAGTAAAAAAAACGGTGCGCCGGTATAGAACTGCAGTCGTGCTTTTTATTTACATCTTAATCTATGTAAAACCGCGTAGAAACATGGCTAATCCATTTGCGGCGTGGGGCTAGGCGCCATCACCACATTTTTAAAGTAATTAAGAGGGTGCTCTAATTGAAATATACGCCAATGATAGGTGCCTTTCTTTACGAGTTCCATTAACATGTCCTATTATCGGTGGTGTGTCTTCTGCAACAGTGGAAGTTTTAAATTGCGAAAAGAAGCGTAAAGAGGTCCGCACATCGCATCGCATCGCATCACTCTCACTTAGCCCATTAAATTTTATAAGGCGGTTTGCATGGAGATTATTAAATGATACCGCTAATGAATGTTTATGTGCTGGGGATAAATTATCTTACCGAGAAAAAATGCTCAATACCTTTGACATTCTTTATACCTACTTATTATTTATCGATCGTATAGAGAACAGAAACTAAGTAGTAAAGATAGCAAGGACTGTGGGGCAGCACAATAAACACACTGTTCGGATTACTCCTCCCGCACAAGTATT
>JARFOC010000451.1:0-30142 GCA_031763485.1 Osmoderma eremita
TTATAGTCACGATTACGTCTAAGCTACTTCAAATAGGTTCCCGTCTCGGTTTCAGTTACTTTGGTGCTAGTTGGGAAGGGTAAGTGGTAAGTGATTAAACAGTTTAAGTACAGTGTAGTACGGTACTTGTTTGCGATCTCTTTCTGATATCGGTTTGCGATCGTGTGGAATAAACGGCAAATGTACTGCGGACAGGTAGAGATAAAACGGAATTATTAATAGACGACGTTCTTTAAATATATCTCTACAGGTTGATTTGATTCTCCCCAACGCAGAGGAAGGTCTTGTTAATCCCTCAACACTGCAGCTTGAAACCTATTGTATTACTCTATATTCCGTTATTTCTTGATTATTCGAACAGATCTACCTCGCAACAAGGTTTAGTAGTATGTAGTAGGGAATTAGAGAGCAGTAATGAGGTGCAGATATCTCTCTGTAATCTAACAATAGGTGGGCATTTCCATAGAGTTGATTAAGGGATACTTCTGCAAAAGTTATAGTCTGTACACAGACAACGATTTTCAGTTTTGTGTTAAAAGGATTATCAAAGAACATTTAGAACTCAAGAACTCTAAAACGTACTGTCTCTTGGCAGAAAGCTAGTAGGGTCATCATCACCCTACTAGCTTCTTGAGTTCTAAATGTTCTTTGATAATCCTTTTAACACAAAACTGAAAATCGTTATCTGTGTACAGACTATAACTTTTGCAGAAGTATCCCTTAATCAACTCTATGGAAATGCCCACCTATTGTTAGATTACAGAGAGATATCTGCACCTCATTACTGCTCTCTAATTCGCTACTAATATAATTGATATGGCAAAATAGCTATGCCGTATATTATAAACAAAAGTAGTCCGAAATAAGAACCATGTCCCAAACTAAAAGAGATTTTGACATATTATGATTTGTAACCATCTATACTAATGATCTGGGTGTGGCTAGAAATACAGGAGGTACTTGATTTCGGCAAATCACTATGAACTCCACTGCGTTGCTGAGATCCATTACAACAGATTAATTTATACTATCGAATACCTTACTGTAAAAAATAAAAAATAATAAAAAAAATACCCTTACCACTTCGATGAGTGAAGAACTCCTGGATACGTACGTACAACTAAGTTGCCATCCTCAGCAGAATCTAATGTTAGACGTCGCACTCTGGGAGATTTGCACCACACAGAACACCACTTGAATAACACTAGTAGTGTTGTTCTGTGTGGTGCAAATCTCCCAGAGTGCGACGTCTAACATTATCTTCCTTCATAGATTCTGCTGAGGATGGCAACTTAGTTGCCGAAATACGTATCCAGGAGTTCTTCACTCATCGAGGGGTAAGGGTATTTTTTTACAGTTAGTCATGGAAAAATGACAGTTAATGTTTAATACAACTACAAAATAATGTTTATAACTTACACTAATGATTAACATTTAATTAATTAACCCAACTATTTACAATGAAATTCTATAATAAATCTTCAAAATATCCACCAATGCAACATTGCAGCCGTTCTTCAAGCGATTGTCTTACGTTGCTTAACATTTCTTAATTAATAGAATACTTCTTTTATTCTTTTATTTTTCATATCACCTCGTGTAGTTGGCGGTATTTGCTATACCAAGTTTTTTCTTACATATGACCACATGAAGAAGTCAATTTTAGTGAACTCCGGTGATCGATCACTCAATTGGTTCCCCTCTCCCCCCTCTGAAAGGTGGACAAGGACCTTTCAAGGAAATGGTCGTATATTAACCTAGCGTGAAGTAACGAAGCTCCATCGTGCAGATACCACATCCTTTGACGAATGTTTCGAGGAACATTTTCTAATTAAATGATTTTCTAAAAAGTCTAAATAAACTTGACCATTCACTCGTCTTTCCAAAAAAATGTGGTCCAGTTACTTAATCTCCTAGCTAGTATTTAAGACTTAAGACTGTCATTTAAAACATCTTAGCAATTAATGACTTTTAATAAAAAAGAAAGTAACCAAACCATTCTTTCTTTTTGTGATATAAAATATAAGGTGATCCATTTAATGTATTTGAGTTTCGACACGCCCTGTATTCAGTAAAGATAGCAAGGACTGTGGGGCAGCACAATAAACACACTGTTCGGCTATTCGACTTGATAATGGGAATCCACGTATTACCGAAACACGTGTCGTCCCGAATTAATTAATACTTGTGCTGGAGGAGTAATCCGAACACCTGTATTCAGTTTTGAGAATTTTGAAAAAATGTTACTTTGCTATAAAAGTGGACCAATGTGAAAAATCTATGTTTGTTAAGGAAAATTTTCTGACTGTGTTGTTTGCAATATACAAGACCTTGAACCTATAGTGATTTGCATATGAAATTGACCATAACTTCTGAAACACGCTGTATAATTCAAGGTAATTGTATATTGGGGGTGTGACGCATAAGCTTAATCCAAGTCTTAAAAATACATAGAGTTGTTGTTGTTGTTGCTGTTGTTGTTGTTTGTATCCTAATGCAGAGGCTTAACACTGCGGCCTTGAGGCCTATTGTGTCACTACATTAGGTTTGTGTACGTGTGTATCGTGTGTGTGTGTGAAGTGTATGGCTTGTTGCTGCCTCTCCTCGCCATACAGAGTAGCAGTGTTGATCTATCCTCAACACTGAAGGGTACCGGGAGGGCTACCGACCACCCTTGCTTCAGCCGATCTTTAGAAAAATCGGTTACCGCAACGGTGATTCGAACCCCGACACCCTGTACAGGTGTCTAACGCTCTTACCACTGCGCTATCCCGGCAATAATATATAAAGTGCTGCATTTAAGAAAACGTATGTTTGGTTCACCCTGGTGATATGAAACAACCTGTATATTTTATTTCAAGGCTAGAGTCAAACAATTTAGAGCGTTGCGTTCAGACTCTCTACCAATCCTTAATTTGTCTTTATTTGTTTTCGTATCATTTAGTTACTGTCTTATTTTAATGCATTGTGTAGACTGCGTTTTCTTCACATTTGTGTATCTTACACTTCCAGTAAGGAATGCCACTCTAATGAAACAACGATTGTAGTATAAATTAAAATTTATTAAAATAAAAACAAAAATATGTACAAAACAATTAACCATAAACTAACAAAAAACAGCGAGGACTAGGAATTATTTGTAACAATACATGATGGTAACAATTAAGTGCAGATCTTTGTGTATATATCGCTAATATCCTTCGTGGCCGCCGAGATCACTTTCATGACCGCCGCCATAGCTCTCGTACCCACCTCCACCGACATCTCCGTATTCTGCCGCGCTACCACCAACATCGGCAGATGCAGCGGCACCAGCTGCATAACCGTGGCCGCCATCATCAGCATGACCACCTCCAAAACCACCACTGAAGCCGCCACTGTAACCGCCGGCCCAATCGGAATGACCACCCCCTCCGCCTCCACCACCTAGGTGACCAAGAAGCGCAGCACCATGTCCACCCCCAATGCCACTACTGCCGTAACCGATGTCACCACCGCCGCTACTATGTCCAAATCCACCTCCGCCTAGACCTCCGTGATCGCCGAGATTTGATGAGATTACATGACCCTGATCGATGCCGCCGCTGTAGCCAATCACTTTAAGACCACCGCCTCCACCATCGCCTACATGTTTTACAACTGTGTGAGTGTGATGGACAGTCTTCACTTTAAACGGGACGTGAATTACTACATGCTTGTGTCCACTGAAACAAAACCCTCATTAAATCGGTAAGCAGGGTACAATTATTTAATAAACATCGTTCGCAAGTACTGCAAACTTGTTCTAAAAAGATTTAAAATTGTTTCTTTAATAACCTTGTATTAGAACATACATTTTTCAACTTCAATATATTAGATATAACAAAAAAGAAAAGAATTAGCTTTTTTAATTTAAAATTTAACTTTTAATTTTACATCTGGTATAATTTTAATTTTATCTTTAAAACTCGTTTACTTACCCTCCTCCACCACCACCACCACCACCCGTGCAAGTCTTTATCAACAAAACAAGAAGAAACGAGGCAATCTAAAAAATACAAATCAAACATGAAGAATATTAATTAAAAACATATACGCGTATGATTTACGAGAAGCACGTACAATAAAACGTGCGATCATCTCTTAAACAATGTAATCCCTTTAAAGATTAGCAAGAAGCCAACACTTCGATGGTTGAGTGTGAATTGCGACGATTTGAAGGTCTACGAGATATTTATATATGAGAGGAATTCTCATCCAAATGAAAGGAAAAATTAGTTCAATGGTATACACGAAGAAAGCTTATACTGATATCCACCTATCTCTTTCTAATACTCTTGAACTTGAATTAGAGGGGATTCCTCATTAATTCTACATAGATAGTTATCTCGGTCACTTTCCAGCGGTCCATCAAAGATACACTCACCAGCCACTAGGCGGACGGAAAGGTTCGGATGGTTTGGGCTTCCTTAACACTTTCCCTTATACTTTTTTTTTCAAACGAAAGTAAAATTTTAGGATGTCATGCAACTGCTTGTTTAGGAAGCTACTCCTTTATGAGATCTTGTGATACACTATTTTAGTTTCCTATCAGTTCTATAAAGGTATTTGCGTAGGTGCTGGTACAAACTCTGTCGAGAATAGTGCAATTATAAAATAATTGCGATAATCAATTATATTTGTGTTATTGTGCACATGAATGAAGTGAATAAACTCTACCGTGAAATGCAAGTCCGTGGTATGGATTTAGACATCAAATACCATTGGTATGATAATTAAACTCTTTTTTAATTTTGTAGTTGTAATGAAATGTAGAATATTTTAGTGGAGTGAACATACTGTGTTCATATTAACTAAAATAAATTCGAACATCTTATAGTAGCTCAAAACAATCTCTGTGAATAAATTGTGAAAACATACTCTTAAATTTTTGTTTTGATAACAAAACAATGCAATAAAACCACAACAAAAGAATTCTAACATACCTCATTAATCCTTTTCCCAGGCATACAACCAATTCCTTTTTTGTTTTACATTACGCCAGGTTTATACATTGACCGGCATGAAATTCGCAACACATGCTATTTTCTTATTACTAAGATATTGTAACAACTTTTTGGCATGTCACTATACATGTGTGTCACACAATTATAGTATGAAACGTCAAAAAATGAGGTTAGATGACATATGTATCCGAAAGAGTTATTTGAAAAAATACTTAGAATTAAATTTGGAGACTTCAAAGCATTTAAAGAAAAGTTTTGCATAAATTACAGTTCATAAATAATAAAATTTTCATTGATTATCATTGCTTTTTCAATAATCCTAAAACAATATTCGGCATTGATATAATAACTTTTAGAAGTTTTTGAGTGGAATAAAAGTTTATATAAAAAGATTTTGCGTTGCCGTTTCGATTCTAGTGCCGAAAAGTTTTACGATTATTGGAAAAAATGTATCATAATCAGTAAAATAATGTTTTTAGTTTTAGTTTGAGTTTTAGTTTGTTACTTCCGAGAGAACAACATTAATAATATTCAGAGATTCTACTTCATTTGGTCTATTGGAAAAAAAAACCATTAAAGTATGTGAAATATGTTTAAAAATTGTGATTATTTTTTTTTATTTTTCTTTTTCAAAAATTTGCATTTAGTCTGAAACTCATGATAATTCATCTAACCTAACTTTTTGATGTTTCAGAGTATAATTTTTAAATTTGCCGTCTTGCAAGTGGTCACGGACATATGCCGAAATTATTTTTTGAGTTATTAGACATGCTGAAACGATCCCATACAAAAAGTTTATAGAATATCGTAATAATAATAATAATAAATAAAAAAACATATGCTGTCAATTTTATACCAGTCCGGTCACTGTGTAATATTTTGTTGTTTTCTTTTACTTATACCCTGCGTACTGTGTAACAATAATATATCTTATTGCCCAACGGATTTCCTTTACTTTCAGAACAATTATTGAGCTTATAAATAGTGGATACATTATTCTATAATTAAACATACCTACTAATTCGGGTAACTAATTTGAATCGGATTAGCTGTATCTCATCTATTGACCAAAAAGATAATGCCGAAAAACTAATAGGGGGGGGGGGGGGTGTATTTTTAAGCTGAGCTATCCCTATTCCTTTCCTTTCAACATCTGATTTCTTGTAATCATTTTAAATTTAATTATATTTTGTGCATCTTCATCTAAATTGTTTACGAGGTTTTACTTTACTTTGTAATAAAATGTAATAATAGTCATTAACCCCAATATTCTCCCCCTTTACTCATATTAAACAGAGATGGTAGCAAAGAAAGTACTATTTTAACATTAGAAAATTAATCTTTTCTAAATTGCGAAACTCTGTTTAGTGCGTCTGCTATTTGAAGCATAACGTGTTGGAAAACTAGGATTAAATGGGTTGACGATCTATCAGAATTAATATGAATTAATTTAAGCTTTTAATTTTTGCAGAATTATTTAATTTATACACTGTAATGACAGATAAATGAAACCAACAAGAATAAAAATAAGAAGACAAAACGCATTAACTTAAGGCTAACGAGTCGCATATGATAACATGGATAAACAATATACAGGATGAGGCAGATAAACAAAAAATAAAGAAAATAATATGTAATAGGTGTAATCATATACGATCGAAAAGTCTTAATGCACAGGTAGCCTATCTGTAGCCATACGCGGGACAAAAATATTTTTAAATGCAGTAATTTTCGTTCAGCTGTTACTACTGTTAGTGTCATATGGAACTCTGTATGGAGTGTACGTTGCCTCATTTTTAATTTACGGAGAGACTAGAGCAAATACAAATATAGCTCGACGTGTGTATGCGGATCAGTTTCCTAATAGGCAACTGCCATTGCAAACTGGAATTACAAATACTGTGCAAAATTTAAAAGAAAAAGGTAACTTCAGATCTGATTACGAAGGTCACGGTCGCATAAGATCATAACAAGTATTGGTGCATTCCTAGGACTTCTTCTTTTGGAGAAACTATCGGCAAACTCATATTTACAATTTATTTCTTGTCTTGTGTGCTCATTCATACGGTACCATTTATTACAAACTGCGTTCTATGCTGGCGAAACGTATTTTCGTTTTTTACAACTATTCAAGTCGTACATCTGGAGAAATTCTATCGTCCTATCAACGTATTAAGGATATACCAAGTTTATTTCGAGTGAGTTTCGAACGTAAACCTTGTGGCATTCCAAATTCGTCGATAAAGAAACGACGAACAACTGATGACTCAAGCATGAAACCTATTGATTTGTTTTTGTTACGTAAGATAAAAAGAAAATAGTTAATTGGGTGGTGAAACGATGATCATTAAATTTATTTAATAGAACGTTGTGATCTACACGGTCATATGCCTTGGAGATATCTGTATATACATCAACTTTTTCATTATTATCTCAGCTTTCAAATTATAATTACAAAGTTAATAACAGTAGGCCACGTATTTATAAAACTGTGTTGATCTTTAGCAAGGAAATGATTAAATTCAACTCAATGTAAATATAGAGAGCTAAATTGAATAAATAATGCAGAGGAGTTGTAAACACTTGTGTGCAGTCACTCATAACAAAATAGTATATATTGTCGTATCCCATACGACTTAAGCAACGATGGCGTAGGGTGTAACCTACGTTTTTTTCTGGTTAATCAGGGTGCTGGATAGCGCAAAGGATTAGATTGCAAACATAAAATCCCAGAACTTACACGAACAACTTTTTTAAGTTGGCGTTGAGTATTACATAAATAACATAAATAGCTTTGTTTAGAAAAGCTTTTGAGCATCTGGCGCATCCATTATCTTAGGTTGTTTATATTTAATATAATTAGAATAGTACGCATTTACTGTTTTAATATGGGCGCGTATGAACCAAATTGGACAGTTGCTACGATAATTATTTTAATGTGTGTATACTTTTCCAATATCCAGCCAGAAATAATAATTCTAAATGTCCCAAGACACACATGAACTTGACAGATATAGTAGTTTTTCAGAACAAGTTCCATATGCCACCTGTGCAACGGCTATGACCCAACCCTTCAGAGAGATATAATACAGATTCCGTATAATACAGGTATTCCATCTAACATAATAGAGACCATAGCCAACATTTACGACGAAAAAAAAATCAAAATCAAAAACACATTAATTAAACCAGCAGCAGTCGAGAATAGGATGAGTGAATGAGGACTCATTACGATCATTACTGGGAGGGTACCGGGTGAACCTTATTGTTTACAGAAAAGGAAGAGGAGCTATTGTAATTATTTAATACCATGGCCAAAAAATATAATATGATCAACTGCACTGAAAAAACTACATCGAAGAAACCGATACGATGCTCATAGACAATAGCGCAACTAACCAACCTTGGAATTTATCTATTAAGTTACGAAAACATAGGAGGTGTAATTGGAGAACAAATACTGAAGGTAAACAGGGTATCAGCTAGACTTAACCAGACCACCTGGAGGAACCAACAAAAACGAAACAAAAACCAGAATAAACAAAACACAGTCCGGCCTATACAGCTGCAGCAAGACCTGAATTTGCAAGGATAAGGCGATGAAAATGAAAATTTTATGTAAAATTGCAGGGAAAACACTACTGGACAGAGTACGGAATCAACTTAAGTCTTCTTCTACTTCCATTTAGGCCTTGGTCTTCGTCGTGCTCTCTTTCCTCCCAATTCCTATTCTGTTATTGCTCGCACTTGCTCTTCTGGTCTTTTCCTCTATATTTGTCCCAACCATTTCACTCTTTGCATTTTTATAACTTCTACCACCGTTTCCTTCTCAAATCCTCTAATATTTCTCGGTTCGTTTTCTCTTTTGCGTTTGAAGATTTTTTGTGTGTTTATGTATTTTATTCGCATAAAATATTTCTTGAAGGTTGTCTCCTGTCCTACTTATGTTTACTCCCAAGTATTTAATATTGTTTCAAAAGTATCCTCTTCAATTTTTACCTTTCCCTTGATTTCCCTTCCACCTATTTGCATGTACTTCATCTTCATCTTGTGATGCTTAATCCTAGAGTTCCACCCTTCGCTTTGATCTGTGTATGTATATTTTGTAACCTTTTTCTTTGTTTTGCTACTATAACAAGGTCGTAAGCATATGCGATTATTTGCGCCGCTCGGTTTCCTTTATTTACATTTTTGGTCATGTAGTTTTGGTGGTATACTTAATTCTTCTAATATAATTATCAATTGCTGTCTATTTATTTAGCCAAATGCTTGTTTAAAATCTACAAATAATATCTCAAATTCAAGTTTAAATTCATTAGCCTTTTCTATCGTCTGTTTTAGGATATGTACCGGATCTGCTGTGGATTTTCCTTTTGTAAAACCATATTGATATTCTCCTATCAAGTTGTCTATGCTTACAATTCTTTTCTGGATGAGAGACGTTAATACCTTGTATACGATGTTTAATAACGTAATGGCTCTGTAATTATCACACATTTTCTTATCTCCTTTTTTACAACTGTATAAGGAATTACCAAACAGAAAATATCGCTGATCGAATGCATATCCGTTAGAAGATAGTGGAACGACCACATCGACAGGATGGATGAGGATAGAGTTGGGAGAGCTAGCCGAGATCGTGAGCCTCTCAGTCGGCGAAGCCTAGGAAGAACATAGAGGACAATACTTTAATCGTACACAAACGAGGGAAGCGATGAAGGAACAAGTGAAAATATCTAAATCAATCGCGATATTGTGTCTTGTTTATTATTTATACACGTCCACTATATATATATTGGTTTATTTTTATCATATTATATTTTCATTTATATATTCCATAGTTTTGACAGTATGTTCAGTGGAACGCCAAGTGTAAGTCTGTAAGTACTATAACGCGACAATACCGGCGCGACATTACTACAATGTACCATAGTCGTGAAAACCTACACTCCGTTATTATCTTCGTTTTAAAAATTTCCTGGAAACGCTTTTAGAACTGCTGGAAACGAAGCCGGTAAATTGAAGATAAAGATTCTTGACAGACATCCGCAAAAGGTATGTATGTACGTTTTTTATCTGTGGCGCTTTCTTACAAACAGGTGCTTAGTTCAATCAACTTAAAGTTACGATCTACGGCTTTTCTATAGAAAATAAAATATAACATCGCTTGTTCGTGCAGCGTCATTAGGCTACTCTATTTCTATAATAATAACAAGGATAAAAGTATTTATCGACGCCTTCGAAGTCGGCTTCATTTCATAAAAAACACTTAGTAAAATGCGGATTAATTGAAAAAGCGGGTACGCTTTTTATTTGCAACAAATTGAACTTGAATAGAGTGTATAACTGGGTTAATTCTTTACGTAAGTGAATTTGATATTTGTATCGTGTTTTTATTCATCGGACCCAATATTTCTCTTCGGCAGGAATGTTAAATTTTTGCAGTTTATATTTTTTAAATATTTTTAGGGTTGCGTTAGAGAGTTGCTCAAGGTGTAGTTGGCAACTGGTGAAATCTTCGCGAATCACCGTGTGTTTCTAATTGCTAATTGTTAATCCTGGGTCAACAGAAATACTAAAGACAATAATGATATTTACCTTGAACATGGATTTATTTTACATTGTTAGATATTGATGGTAGTTAGAGACAAATTAACAAATTTATTCTCCCACCGCACCAGTTGACGCTATGTGATGATTCTACAGAATATTTTCTGACACAAACTCCGAAAAATTTGCAGGCGCGTCTAACGTCTAAAGGACCAGGGGCAACTATATTAGAATTGAATTTAATATTGGGAACGCTAGCTCCCGTTATATGTAGGTATACGCCCTCCCCACATAGTTGTACTGATGATCCGTGATACGGTGAAATGCAGGCATATACACATACACATAGTTAATATGGCCCAGTTAGAGAAAATGTTCGATTTAGTATTGATAGCAGTGGATGGAAACTCGAGCTCTACTATGTGGCATGATTGCATGTCGAATTCAAGGGAAAGACCTTGGAGGAGTTCATAACATCTAAAGATCTGTGCGTACTAAACGAGGAAAGTGCCATGTCTACATTTGATAATAGACGAGGAAGAAGTAATATTGATTTAACTATGGTTAGCCATAATCTATTGAATATTACAACAAATTGGAATATTGCAGACGAAGAAAGCTGTTCGGATCACAGCCTACACTGGTCAACAAAATTTCAGATTTATTTTGTCCCACGAAGTAAAGTGGGTGAACTTGGTAGTACTTTTTGCACTTATTTCATATTCATTTCCAGAATTTTTATATCAGGCAGAGTTTCAGAGTGACAAAGCAATGAAAAGTTGTGGAAGTATATGTTTTAATATCTGTCTAAATCATGAAAAAATGACGTACAAAGCGATATATTTAGATGGGAAATGTGCTGATATATGACTTTCGGCTGTACTTTGCATCTGAAGAAGCGGAATTTTAGACTCATGTTGCAACTCCTGACAAGTAGATGAGGTCAGTAGGTTGTTAACAATCTCTACGTAGTTTTCGGCTTTACGATTTCCCAAGAAGCCGTCCCAAATCTCGTTAAAAGACAACCATGATGTTTTTTCAATTCCATTCAGTGCCTCAAGAAATTTTTCATCTCGAAGTCTGATTTGGGGTTCCACAAAAATTCCTTCCTTTACCCTAGCATCACTGATCTTAGGGAACTCCTCGAACAGCCTTAGTTTTATCCATACCTTTGACAAAGTTTTTCATCAACCCCAGCTTAATGTGCAAATGGGAGAAATAATTTCTTTGAGGATCAACAAGTGGGGTACCAATGACATTCTTATTTACTGGTGTCAGTAAAGTTCGTTTTGGACACTCTTTCTATTTATAATGATTTTTCCTATCTCGACTGTGCCGTTCACAGAGGAAACAACCATACTTTGTATAACCGAGTTGCATGCCGAGTAAAAATGCAGCAACAAATCGCCACAAATATTCCACTTAAAGTCGTTATCCGTAATTTTTTCCAAAAGAAGCTTCATGTTGTCATAAGATTCTTTCAAATCGCTTGTATGAGCCAAAAGAACAGAGGTGAACTTATTTCCATTGTGGAGTAGTACCGCTTTCAAGCTTAATTTGGAAGAGTCAATGAACAAGCGTCACTCATCTGTATTATATTCATGACCAAGCGTATTCATAACAGAACGGACGTCATTACAAAATACAAGTCCTTCTTCCATAGAAAAGAAATTCTCAAATTCTGCATGGCAATTACGAAAAAGAGCAACTTTTGTCCTACTCTAAAGAAGATTCCAGACTTCTAATCTGGAACCTAGAAGTTCGGCTTGCTTCTTAGACAACTTTAAATCGCGGACGAGGCCGTTGAGGTCTTCTTGAGTTAGAATATGCGGCACACAACAAAGCGAATCAGGTTGAAATGCTGGATCCAAATCCAAATTGTCGCCTGCAAAACTTTCTTCGTTTACTTCATCATCAGCACTTTCATCGTCGCTTAGTGTCATGTTTTGTGGAGGTGTAGGCACAGGTAATTCCGGATTGTGAGGTACTGGTCTCAGTGCAGATGAAATATTAGGATATTTTACAGTATGTTTGGATTTAAAAGTCATACCACTTATATTTGTAAGATAAAAATAGCAATCGGTAATATGATCTGGTGGTTCCCTCCAAATCATAGAAATAGCAAAAAGGCACATGTCGTTCACCTTTTGCCCACACTGTAAGAAATTTGACACACGTAACACAGCAAATATTGGGAGCCCAGCTTTTGTCTTCATCACATACATTACACTTGAAATACTGCTCATAGCACTTTTTAAGGAGAGATGTGAATGACCGTTTTTGATATTTAAATGTCAATTCGCCGCAAATATAGCAAAACGAGTTCGGGTGGTTTACACATTTCATTGGCATTTTTACAGGTGATCAAATGTTCGCGGCTTTACAACTATAGCTTGAACGCATCAGAACCCAGCACTCTTTAAAACGTTAACAACGTCAGCGTATATGTTAATTCACCCAGCTCTATCCGACAACTGAAATAACAAGGGATACTGTATGGGAATGGGAACAACTAACTAACAAGTCAAGCCATGTTCAAACTTTAACCATTGCATGCTGCTTGCTCAGTTCGGAGCTCTAGCCGACAACTGAAATAACGTCAAGACATGTTCTCTTATATATATATATCTACCTAAAATATATATGCATAGATATGTACATATATATTTTAGGTAGATAAGCGAATATCCTGGAACATAAAAGCTAAGGGTGATGGAGAAATTCTGAACATATAATTGATTTCAGCATGCAAAAGTATATGGGAATTGGGCGTTTTCTTTCGATCTTACTATTACCGACGTATCGTCAGCATATAACGTGGTTTTATGTGGCGATACTTCTGATAGACCATTCACGTATAGCAGAAACAGCAACGGGCCAAGTAACGAACCCTGAGATACTCTGCGCTCCAACCTCAGCCAAGCTGAATATACCAGTCGACCAGTTCTGTTCTCTGCTGCCGATTATTCAAATACCATTTAATAAGCTCTAAAATAGTGCCACGTATTCCCATCATCATATATCTCATATCTTCTCGTAGAGCTTGGCCCAACAAATGCCGTCGACTAGTCGATGAATATCCCTACCGTGGTTTCTGTCCCGTTAATACCAGTCAATATTGCCCACAAGACTTGATAGATTGCTCTGTTGGTGTTGCGACCTTTTATATATCCATTTTGCATTGGGGATATAATATCAAACTTATGAATAAATGTATATATTGTATATATAGTAAAGGAAAAATACCAAAAGAATTTTTTCCGGATGTTTGGCTAAGACTAAAAATTATGTAATATTATATTATATATAATATTCGCCAAAAATTACGACCATTCTCAGTGAACATGGAAAATTATTTCTATAAGTTTAATATACTAGACAGCGATGAGTGTAAGTCTGGTTTGAGAGTTCAAACTGTTGACTATCTGATTTATGTTTGTGCAATATTAGTCAGAGAAAGAGAAGCATTAGAGAGAAAGACAAAGAGGATGTTTGGCCGGTTACCAAATCACAATTGATAGAGTACCACAGAAGTTGTTTTCTCCAGTTTTTCCGAAAAATTGAATTTGAGAAATTGTGCAAATATAGTTTAGTTAATGTGCTTAAATTTAATAGCATGTAATATTATAAAATGGAGCATGCCGAATAAATAAATTAATAAATAAAAAAACACATAGCGGAGGTAGCGCTGGCAATATTAAATTCAATTTTAATGAATTCATTTTGCAACAAGACGGAGCTCCTCCGCATGATGCTCGACTAGTTCGGCCAGTACTTGGATGAAAGGTTGCCAGGTCGTTCGATTGGAAGAAAGGAACTATAAAATGACTTCCTCGATCTACATATTTATCTCCCTGAGATTTGTTTTTTTTTGTGGAAATACTTAAAAATCTATGCCACTTAAATGAGTTCATCAATAAAAGGCGTCAAATAACCCCCAAAAGACTGAATGTATAAACAAACACTAAATGTAAATGTCAGATAACCTTTCCAACACAAAGATTTGCACGACAAGGAAGTATATAATACGGTCTTACTAATTATTATGGCTATGTTTTAAACACTACTCGTTAGTAAAATTAAATTCTCGTATGGCACAGTTTAATAACTTCATGAGAATTTATTCCATCATTATAAACACAAAATAAACACTACCTTAACAACTTCCAGAAACTCATTAAGTACAAAACAATGAAAAGGTTCCAGTTATAATTAAATAATTCCATATGTTATTAGAGAAAACATAAAATTTATGAGAAAAGAATAGTCGGTAATAGATAAACAACGAACTCACTGGCGAGTAGTAACAGCTCTTGCTTTTCAAGATTTCTCCAATTGCTCCTCAATTGCATTGCGCTCTTTCTAAACCGTTCATCGGATGCAACTTCGCACGAAAACACTACACTGTTCCTTTTCCGTATATGAGTTAATGATCGCATTGTACCAACACAAGAGATTCGTGTAGGAAAGAATAGAACGTACTTCTCTTTTCACTAATGCGGATATTACTACAACCGTTAAGCAGTATAGTAAAGAAGACGTTCTAGAAGTGTTTACCCAATGGCTCTTTGTGTGATCGTATTGGTACGTACTCAAAGATTTGCAACGATAGAATTATAATTGTACTTACTTTCAGTTTCTATTTATTTTCACATGGGACATTTGCGAAGCTAATACCAATTACCGGTATGTCATTTATTGGTAATTATTAATTCTGATTGTATTAAAACATTAATTTGGAACATATTGTTACATAGATGTATACACTTTTAATTTACTCGTTAAATATTAACAAACCATTTCTTTTCTATACCTATTTGACAATTAACGTACAATTTATTATTAACAGGTTTTAATGTTCTAGAATAAAATTTCTTCTGTAAATATTTATACAAATATACTGTATACAGTTTTTTAGAGAATGTAGTTCTGATAAGTGTTTTATGACAGGAGTTCTTTATGTTATTTTGTCTAATTTGCTCGTATCATGCCCTTTTTGTGACATATAGTAAGTTCGAACTTTGTTCGAAATTTTCGCGGTGGTTGGTAGTAGCCTGTAAAATTTGTAGACAATCTAAAATTAATTTGTCAATTTTCTATTAAAATTTTATACTGATTAAATTTAATGCAAGATGAATGAGAATTTATTATGTCACCCATCTACAATTTGACAGATTGACTTCACATTTTTTGATCTTTAAAATATCTCCTGACAGCAATGCCGTAATAGGCTATCAACGCACCGTTTTCGATGCGTTAATTGGATTATTATAGATCAGCACTAATTTTCAGGTTTCGGGCAACAACTGTCACTTGCTTTACGTACATTTTAAAATATTGTACTTCCCAATATTTATTGTTCTTTCATATACTGTGTGCGTAGCAGTACTACTATAGTATACTACTTGTAGTAGATACTACTAGTAGTACTAGTAGTAGTAGTACTAGTACTAATACTAGTATTAGTACTAGACTGGGCGTTGCGGCCGAACCCTCTCCAACCACCCAGTCGCCTTCGCTGTCAAGCAGACAGAGTATCTGCTTTACAGCGAAACCGAGTAGATGATTGGAGAGGGTTCCCCCGCAACGCCCAGTCTAGAAGCTGCGCACATTCCAATGTCCAACTACTTTACTCTATTTTAAAGAGTTTTAAAATTTAACTTAACTTCAATTTTTATATGCTCTTCTGGTCTTTTCCTGTATATGTGTCCCAACCATTTCACTCTTTGCACTTTTATAACTCCTACCACCGCTTCCCCCTTCAAATCATCTCATTTTTCTCGGTTCGTTCATCTCCTATATAATCCATTTTCCATTATTCCTCTGCCGTTTGAAGAATTTATTCTCCCTCTTTTGTTAGCGTCATTGTCTCCGCCGCATAGCTTAAAATAGGCCTTAGTAACGTTTTATACATTTTTATTTTTGCTTTCTTCGTAAGTTTGTTTGTTTGTGTATGCCTATTTGTTCACGTAAAATGTTCCATTCATTTGCTGTACCTTTTCTTTTATTTCTTGAAGGTTGTATCCTGTCCTGCTTATCTTTACTCGCAAGCATTTAATATTGTTAACAGTTTTAAAAGTATCCTCTTCAATTTCTACCTTTCCCTTAATTTTCATTCCACCTATTTGCATGACGTCTTCATCTCGTTGATCCCTAATCCTAGAGTTTCAGCCTTCATTTTGATCTGTTTATATATTTTTTCTACGCTGTTTTAGATTTCTGTCAGTTGTGACGTTAAGTCGAGGAAATTTAATTAAAATTCGTTTCAATTTTAAGATCATCAACAATAGTTTCCTTGGTTTAATTACTAATATTAGAGACTAGGGTGTAACCAAATCACCATATATATATGGCTCCACACCCATAACGGAGCTTCGCGGCTTCCATTAGGAAGCTTTGCAGATCCTCCCTCCGATCAGGGCCAAATCCTCTACATTACGCAGACGCTCTCCTTCACGCTGACTGCTACCTTCTTCCAGTTTTTTCTGTCTTCCACAATCGTCCTCTATCTTGTTCTGACACCTGCTTTTCTTAAATCTTCTTCTACTTCGTCTTTCCATTTAGTATTTGGTCTTCCTCGTGCTCTCTTTCCTCCCAACTGCCATTCTGTCATTGCTCGCACTTGCTCCTCTGGTCTTTTCCTGTATATATGTCCCAACCATTTCATTCTTAGCATTTTTATTACTCCTACCACTGTTTCCCCTTCAAATCCTCCTATATTTCTTGGTTCTTTCGTGTCGTATATAATCCATTTTCTATTATTCCCCCCTTAATACTTCTTATTATTTTTCTCTCCTGCGTTTGAAGAATTTTTTCTACCTCTTTTGTCAACGTCATTCTCCCGCCGCATGGGTTAAAATAGGTCTTAGTAACGTTTTATACATCTTTATTTTTGTTTTCTTGGTAAGTTGTTTGTTTGTGTATGTGTTTTTATGCGCGTAAAATGTTCCATTCATTTGCTGTACTTTTTCTCTTACTTCTGGAAGGTTGTCTCCTGTCCTGCTTATGTTCACTCCCAAGTATTTATATTGTCAACAGTTTCAAAAGTATCCTCTTGCATTTTTACCTTTCCCCTGGTTCCCCTTCCACCTATTTGCATGTACTTCGTCTTCATGTCGTTGATCTTTAATCCAAGAGTTTCACCCTTCGCTTTAATCTGTTTATATACATTTTCCAAACTTTTCCTTTGTTTTGCTTGTATAACAAGGTCGTCAGCATATGCGATTATTTACGCCGCTCGGTTCCTTATGTTTCCTTTATTTACATTTTTGGTCATGTGTTCCATAAAAATGCTAAATAGAGTAGCAGATAGTACAGTCTTACCCGATCCGAGTTTCCTTTACCGACATTGCTGTTAACCTTATAAGTTTCGGTGGTATATATGGTATTATTCTAATACCATTATCAACTGCTGCCCATTTATTGAGTTAAATGCTTGTTTGAAATCTACAAATAATATCTCAAGTTCAATTTTAAATTCATTAGCCTTCTCTATCGTCTATTTTAAGGTATGTACCGCCTCTGCTGTGGATTTTCCTTTTGTAAAACCATATTCCTATCAAGTTGTCTATGCTTATAAGTCTTTTCTGGATGAACAACGGTAATACCTTGTATACAGTGCTTAATAATGTAATTCCTCTGTAATTATCATGCATTTTCTTATCTCCCTTCTTATAAATGGTTACAATTGCCCCACTTCCCACTCTTTTGGCATTTGCTCTGCTATCCATATATTCTTTATTTGCTCACACACTTCCTCTTGATATGATATGATCTTTCCTCCATATTTAATCATTTCCATATGTATGTGATCATTTCCTGGGGCTTTTTCATTTTTGCTATTACGTATTATTGATAATAATTCATGTTTTAGTGGTACTTCGATCTCATCCCACCTTTCTTGCATCCTTTTTGCAGTTCTCCGATTTTCTTCCTCTCGGTTGCATGCTCAGTTAGAAGTCCCTTAAAATGATTCTTCCACACTAATTTAGTTTGTTCATCGTTCTCGGTTAGTTGGACGTCTTGTCCTTCATGTTATTCATATTTGTCTTCTGTTTAGTCTTTTGGCTGTTAATGGTGTGATAAAATTTCTTTGAATTTTTATTTCTTCCTTCCTTCTCTATCTTCATCATTTTATTTTCTACCCATAAATCCTTTGTTCTTCGTATCACCTTTTTACTTTTCTTTCTTAATTGACTAGGTTCTTCGATCTTCTTGTTCCCCGTTCTCATCCATTTCTTTCGTGCACCATACTCCCCTGCTACTACCTCCTCACATTCTTTACTCCACCATCGATTCCTTATTCTAGTAGGCTGACTACCCACGTCATGCTCAGATGCATTTATCAACCAACTTTGTAGTCGCTTCCAGCCTGACTCTGTATCAGTTTGTCTATTCGTTTGCTGTATAGCAGACTCCAGGCAGTCTCCATTATTTTTTCTACTTGCCATCGTTTCAGCTCTGTTTTTATATTTTTCATCTTCGCCATCTTCTGTTTTATTAGCGCTGTTACCATGGGTCAGTATCGCTACTCGCGTCGCTATCTGTTTTAACATTTTTTATGGACGTCATCTATTTGTTACCAATATTTGACCTATTTGATTTCCATCACATTTGCCTGGTATCTTCCACGTAATCTCATCCTCTCTTTTGTGTTGAAACTTTATACTCCCTATACCTAAACGATTTCTCTGTGCTAAATTACATAATCTCTTTCCATTGTCATTAGTTTTATCGTGTACTGTAAATTTCCCAGCTACCGTTCCCCAGCACTCTTCCTTTCCAATTTTTGTATTAAAGTCTCCGAGCAACAATACTGTATCGTAATTTGGTATGCTTTCTAAGGTTTCCTCAACTTTTTCATAAAATGTCTCCTTCTCTTCTTCTTGTGCCTGCTCTGTGGGCGAATAGACATTTACTAAGGAACTTTGACTTAATCACCCATAATATTACCAAAGTTCTATATGCTGACTATTGTCAGCGTGCCCGATGAAGATTTGTGGAAACTAGTCGCACACAGTATATGAAACAATAATAATAATTGGGAAGTACAATATCTTTAATTTTCATTAAAAAATTAAGTTGGCATTGTTTATAATTGCTACACATAATTTGAAAACACTTGGCTGCACAAAAAAATTAATACAAAACATGTCCTTAGTTAATGTTACTACTTTGTCGGTTATAATTACAATTTGTTAGAATAAGTCTACTGTGTCACGAAGCTTACTAAATTTGAGTTCGAATGATTTTAGCTACCTACATCCAACTGATTTTTGAAATTGCGTCTTTTAGAAACCAATTCATTTAACTTCCTGGCAATAAAGATGTTTTTTTTTCTGCTTTGATAGTGGTCGATAATGTAATTTCCACTAAATTATTTAAAATAATCAATGCTTATCAAGATGCCACTGAATGCTGAACACTGAACTTAAGCGAAATTTTCATACAGAAATTTGTTATTCCTTTTAGTCGATTTAAACTAAACTATTAGATAGAGGTATGAAAATGTCCTTTGGTATAATTTAGTTTCGTGATCAGTAACTTGCCGGCACAAAACTTTTCAACTGTCGTTGGCCGAAAATTATCGTGTTACATAATAGTTGTAGGTTAACACTTTCTTAAGACTTGTATTTCTAACGTTTTTTATTTGTTTTTAAAAAGGGAAAATAATACATAAATATGAAATGTTTATTCGTCTTAGAACCTACGGCACGTCACTTGCATTTAGCAAAACTCCACACCACATAAATATATACAAACTGTATCCGTATTTCATTAAACCAGCGTTACTGATGATGGACATTTCGTTGCGGAAATACGTTCACATTTTGTACATATTTATGGGTATGGGGTGATATAAAATGTTAGCAAATTATATTTCGTTTATATCAAACAATGAAACTAACAACAGATTTATGATCTCCATGAAATTTTCGTGGACTAACTTTTGTTGCACTGAGAAATTGGTTGAATATTTGCAGGAGAATAATCATCTAAATCAGCTTTCTGTAGAAACTTTTATATTCTGAATTTTGAAGAAATCGCCATCTGAAAATATTTCCAAAATTTAGTTTTAGGTCGGGACCCTTTTTTGCTGACGATACAGGGCATACAAATTTGCTCAGAAAAGAAGACAAATGCACCTCTAAATAATTTTAATATGAAAAGATATCAAAAAATCCAAATATAATCTTCTGGCTAATAGTTAAGTATGAATGGCGTTATTACTAAATTGGCACACTACATAATTGGTTGTGAAGCTTCACAAAGGTTTCTACCTGACACGTAAGATAAAATCCAAGTATATAAATATATTAAAAATATTTAAATATACTTTTAGGACCACACAACACATCTGAATGTGTAGCAAAAGGCACTCTCAACGCACAAACAGGTGTTTCTGGCTAGTATACCCTCATCATAGACGTCGGTTTTACTAAAAGCTCAATCTAACATGAGATTGTTGATACGCCGTACACTGGCGAGGAAATAGTCGTCCGATACAGCTGCCTATGCGTTGAGAGTGTCTGTTACTACATAATCAGATGTGTTGTGCGTTTCTAGAACGTATATTTATATATTTTTAATATATCTATATACTCAGATTCTGAAGCCGTTAAGAAAAAATTTGGTGGTGTAACGTGTCCTCACCTTTCCCGTTACCATTATTAATGATATATTTATATAACTTAACATTTTTTAACTTCTAGATAGAATTATTATAGCCTCACATTCCATATTAGTAATTAATTAATTACTCATCTTTACCACTGTAAAACTAAATTATTTGAAAGTATTTTCCAATGATCGGCTGCCTGTAACCAATATTTTAGTTCAAATTGTCTCTACCGTCGGTACAGAAAATGTTCCAAGAAAAAATAACAGCTGCATGTCATCTGTTAAATCAAACTACAGACTGAATCTCAAGTCATATCATTAACCATATTAACCAATTTTCTTGATGCAGATTGTACTAAAAATGCTTGTGGTCAATGAGTGATACCACTATCAAATATGTTTGACAAAGATTATGAAGACATTAGTGTACAGTGTAATGTATACCATCATAGGTTAAGCGAAACTCGAAAGACATTCGGTGTCGGACTTGAGAATGGGAATCCACGTATTCCCGAAACACGTGTCGTCCCGAATTAATTAATACTTGTGCGGGAGGAGTAATCCGAACAGTGTGTTTACCATCATATTAATAAAATGATTTTCTGTCTATAAATTTGTTCCCTTTTCCCGTCTAAACTACTGAACTGATTTCGATGAGTCTTGCAGGTTATCTTCAGGTTGATTAAACTTAGGTTTTAGGCTATTCAAAGTTGCGATTTTCGGACGTAAGAGAGGGAGAGAATTCGAGGGTCTGCCATTTACTTTCATCAAATTCGAGTTAAATTTATGTCACTTGAAAGTCTGGTGGTTAGTTCTGTAAACTAACTACCAAAAATTCCATTCAAAAATATTCATTCATATAAATACAATGAGCGAATTGATCACATCCATGTGATCTACTCAAACACGTGCACTGTGCAACGCACAGGAGGATCCGCTAGTCTTTTATAGAAGTGTTTATATATGTTGGTGGCACAAAATGTATATTACAACATCTTTGTCAAATTATCTTTAAGTTTCGTAGCCTAAAACCCGCACAAATGTGTACCTATGATACTTACACATCCATAGATTATAATATAAATAACTTATCCGCTAGAAAATCGGGTTTCTCAAAAATTGGGACTTACCTATTTCTATTTATCGAGTTTAGCTTCCGTGGCTTGCTATGGATCCATTAATTAGATAAAATGCTCAAGAAACTCTACAATAGGGCGTTAGTTTAAAGCAAATACTTTACAACTCTATAAAAGCGTTACGTTATATTCACAACAACTTTAAGAACAGCTTTGGTATAGTCCTTTTTGCGAGAGACGCAAGTAGAAAGGAATTAAATATAGCATTTTCAATTTAGCAGCGATTTAGCGCAATCTATGGCATAAGAAACACATTATTTAATCGAAGCGGGTAGATCGGAAACTCTCTAGAATGAGACAGAAAAAACAAGTAAGTATCTGAGAAAATTCGTATTTTATTTTTCAACATAGCGTCCTTTCAGCTCTATACATTTAGCCACCATTTTTTCAACACCTTTCAACGCTTCAAACAAATTAAGAACTATGTAAACCTTTGAAATATCCATTTGCAGCCTTGGCGATTTCAGTATTTGATGAGAATTTCTTTCCATTTGAACATTTCTAGAGGTTTGGGAATAGGAAGAAATGCGACCAGCCAAGCATGCTTAATTAGTAGAAATCGTAATTCGTGCAATTTTCGCATACCAATTACTGACTTGTGGGAAAGTCTTGCTCCATCAAAATAATGATGGAGCAAGACTTTCATCTTTGCAAATACGGTCTTTTATCTTTGATTTTTTCGTTCAATCAACAACCCATAATTTATTTTCAATATGGTTTACGATGCCATCCACCAAGTTTGATGATTCGTCCCGTTCACTACAACCTCTAGTGCTTATTGTATAGCGGATGTCATCCTAAAGTTCATCAAGCAACTTCAGGCCCTTAAGGTAGTTCAGAGTCTTGTCCAGTGTCTTCTTCATGTTAGCGAGGGAAGTGCCTATCTTTTAAAAAATTATCTACATGATTCGGGGGGTCACAGGATCTTGGCGCATAACATATTCTACTGTCTCTTTGTCCCAAATACACAGTCGCAGAATGCTAATTACAGCTTGTAATGATGTATTCACGTTTCTCCAACAGTTATAGAAAATGGCAAAAACTTTTTTAATACGTTTGAACACGTCTAGACAATTCCTTGAAATGGTTACTCGAACTCGAGTTTGTTCGATTGTCAGCAGACCCAGCATCCATCTAACACTTAAGCCCTCTCATATATCAAAGCTTTAAGCAAGATACAATGCACGCGGTCGTACGAATTGCCTACTATCCTACTGCTATCCCCCTCTACTTTGCTCGGCGCTCATTCATCACGACTTCATAGACTTTTTCAATTGTTTCTTCATCAGTAGTTGTTGTTGTTGTTCTACCGCGTAAAATTCGGCAACCTAGTTTGCAACTGCTGCATACGAAAGATAAGACTCACCATGAACTTTGCCTAATTTTGTTTTTATTTGTTTAGAATTTTGAAAATAAATGCTTTGCTTTCTTATTCATGTTTGCACAGATTGTTTACTTGGATCGATATAAGTATGTACGTATACCGATATTTATTGCATCATACATGTATTTTGCTCCGCCTTAAAATTTACTAGAAACGAAAGTTAAGGTCCGGTGTTGGAGGAGAGGTTCTGCAGAGGTTCTTGGCCGACCAGGATTGAATATTCCACGATGATGTGCCAATTTTATTTACCAGAATAAGCAACAGTTTTATACACTACGAAAATATTGAAAGTATATACTACAAGTTTGGAAAAATTTGAAGGCCAAACAAAAATTAAAAGATATAGTTTTGAAATAGTTCTCTTTGCCTTTAACTTATATAAAATACGTGTTATAAATGTTGAGAAAAACGTCCATATATCCATCCAAAATATACCAATATAACAACATTAGTTAGCGATTATGTTATAATTGCGAAATGAGCAAGTTTTGAATTCATAGAAAAGTAAAAACCAAAAATATTAAAAACGTGTTGGAATTAGAAAAATATTAAAGGCATTAACTTTCATACGAAACATTTTTTTGAAAAAGTGCTTTATTTCCAGAATATTACATTATATCATCTTTATCTTCTATAACACGTTTATACAATACTTAGACCACACTCAAACTTACTGCAGACATTACACAGTACGCTGTGGTACAATGGTCAATATGATCTGATCGATCTGCAATTCATACTCATAAATGGAAATGTCAAATTAAAATATTTATTTTGGTATCTAAAATAAATTCACACGTCTTTACGCGTTCCTTTTTAACGCACAATTGACTATTATACAGAGAGAGAGAGAGAGAGAGGGTAATATATTTCACTCATTAAAAATTCTACTAATGAATAGTTAACATAATCAAATATTGCCACTTTTTCTCATTGTGTATGTTATGTAAAGAAATGAACTAGGAAAATTCTTAATAAGTGTTATAACCGAAAACCAACCAACAACAAAACCAAAACTATAGAAAATTAATCCTGAAAGCCTGAAACCCTCAAATATCTGCACAACAAATATTAAATAAGAGGAAACGATTTGTTCGAAGTGCACGCTTGACGTTTTAACATTAAACTATTTTCATCATGGCTAATTGAATAGGACTGCCAGCTATACAAATGTTATTTGAATTAGGATTGGAAATATTGGAGGCTCTGCCGATAAAGGCGCACTCTATTCTGTAGAGAATAATAGTGATAGCCGATGACGGATAATGGGTATAAAAAATGTTACTAAATCCAAGGATACCTAATTTGTTTATATAGCGTGGAGCATGGAAAGATTTCATACATTACACCACGGATTTACCAGACGAACAATGAAACCTTAGTGCAGTTAACCGAGCCGAAGTTGCTACCACAGAATACAAAGAACCAAACAGGAAGACCGTTGGCTGGAGTTATATTACGAAAACCATCGACGTAGCATTTACATCGCGGTGCAGCGTAATAAAGGCAGGAGGAAAAAACTTGCTGTTGTGATTAGAAAAAAGTAAACAAATCATAAAAAAGTTAAAAAGTGAAGTTTGTCAGCGGTATAGTATCAGCATATCGTCTTATAATGTTTTTCGAAAAAAAAAATTCAAACAGCCTTTGGGCAAAGGTTAAGCTAGAAATCAATCAGTTCTTGTTTTTTTTATTAAACACGAGGCAATCGTTGATTCCTTGGATCTTGGATTAGATAGAATTAATTGGAAAATATGATATTCGTAAACTACATTTATATTTCCAACAAAAAGCTTATTTACACAAGTTATGTATTTCAACCATTAAGGACCAGTTTACCAATGTATTTAACAACCTTTCCAAAACGTTTATTAATTATATAGACATATCCTATCATTATTTACATACATTAAGTTTCTCTACGTGGAAGTAAGAAGAAATCTGAAAAGAAATTCGTAAATAATTTTAACTGTTGGGCGTGGTAAATATAAAATAACCGGTTGCCTGGGCTGATACGTTAATAATCCAAACTTATTCAGAAGAAAATGAAAACCATGTGTTAGGGAGTTCATCAAGAAACGATATAGTAATGTAGTAGTGCAGGTTTTATACGTATTTTATTAATAATTTTTTTTGTTTCGCTTAAAAAATATATATGCAATTTATCTGTTAAATGCATGATTTCTTTTTTATTTCCACGTTTTCGAATAGCCTTATTTGTAGTTTGAGTTTTCTTTATCGAAATTATTGAAATTTTTTCAACCTTCATCATGACCCTTTTACATTATACATTTATTATTATATATTTATATTTGTAAAATTATGTTATATTTCTTATATCTAATACTCCAAGTATAAAATTTGCCACGTATCGTTCACATACATCTGTTATTTCGTCTACACATACCTATATACAATTATTTCTAATAACATTTTTTATTTCCTTCTCTATGCACTGAACTACTATAATTTTTGCGAAGATGGCTTTTGTTAGGCATGCACATTGCGCAATAAGTTTCTAAAAACGTTTTGAAATTATTAAATTTTGATTGGTCAGTTTTGCCGGAAATTGATGTCACATTTAATCTGTTAAAAGAAGTTTAGTAACGACAATACAGTTTATAATTTTAAGTCCAAATAAAACGATTTTTGAACACGCTTGGCAATATAATTGACTGCGTTCATATTTCAATTCCTTGCAATTCTTAATCCATTTTTCAACGGTGGGCATTGTACTAAGAACGCACTTGACACTGTCACACAAACAACTTTAACATAACTAAACCAATTGAAGACTCGACGCAAATCCAAATCCCAGTAAACACGGAGCATCCCACGTCAGACGGCACAACGGGGTATTACAAAGTATAAATTCGACCTGATGCAAACTAAATCACAGTAAACACACGGAATCCCATGTCAGGCGACATAACGGAGAATTACAAGTACAAATTCATTCACGACACAAATGTGCAATTGCGTAGCGAAAACTTTTTTTCTCAATTAAATAAATTTTGGGAAAAAACGCGTCAAAAAGTAATAAAAAAAGCTCTAAATATGTATAAGAAATAATAGGCATGCAAATTCAAAAAAGGCAAAAAGGGCGTAAAAAACTTGGTTTTACTTTATTCCTATTTATCTGATTCGCACAGATTTTTAAATATATGTTTCATGCCTTAAATTTTAAGCACAATCACGTTATCTATAAATCAACGGCAGCGATAACTCATTGAGAATTTGACTTTGTTTTATGTGCCGTAGAGTTATAGGGTAAGGTCGGGTAAATCGCACCACTTTTTGGAGTTTTGGTTACGGTGGATATTTTTGTGAAAATTACAATAAACAAAAAATACCATTCGTTCTTGTGATGGTTTTGATTTTGTAGCTTTAGGACGGCCTGGTTTATTTTTCGTAGGAGCAGCCCGTGTTGAAGATTCGTTCAAATTTATCATTGCTTTTAAGGCTTTTTGCTGACGTTCTGTTTATCGAGCTGTCAACTCACTTTCGTATGGAGTTCTTGTTGTAATAACTGCAGGCTAACACACCTTACGTCTTCTTGCATTGCTAGCTTCTTCTGGAACTGGAAGAATCTCTTGCACGGATACATTGTTTGTTGGTTCTGATGTAGCTACATCCCTGTCAGAATTGTCTGTTTCTGGTGTAATTATTACATTTACGTCATCAGGTACTAACTCTGGGCTCATTAGATTCCGCTCGCCATCAAGTGTTTCTGGTGTCATTTCATTCTGATCATCAGTAGTATCTTCAGTATGTAGTAAAGCTTCAGCAGCCACAAAATCGGCATCACTAAAGACTCCTCTATCCACTGGCCATATTCCGGCAGCTCTAAATCCATCAGTGATGCTTGCTATAGATGCAGATTGAGAATACGCCTCGCTCAAGACAACTGTGATATTGTATTGCGATACAGCACTTCCCGGGTTGGCCCTCAACCATTTCTGTATTGCTTGTATAAAATAGCTCTCCATGGCCTTAAAAAAACTTACGTCTAATGGTTGAAGACGATGAGTTGTCTGCCCCGGCAATTGTAGTAAGATAACCCCATTGTCTCTGGCTAATAACTAGTATAGCATTCACATTTTTGGAGTGAATTGAATGGCCATCTAACAAGAACAGAACTATATTTTCATTAGAACATTTATCGTTGCTAATGAAGTGTTTCAGACCGTCCAAGAAAATGTCCACGTTAATGTATGCGTCAGATATGTTCACGATAGCTCCTGGTGGTGCACCAATTTTCAATTCATTGGCCATGCGCTTACGTTTGTAGATAATCATAGGGGAAACGCAACTGCCTGCAGCATTCACGCAGCAAATAATTGTGGTGTTCACACCACGTTCTCCGGTGGAAACACCGCCTCTTTTAGCCACGATTTTTCTGTTGCTTTTTTGTACGGTGGAAAATCCACTTTCATCAACATTATATATAGTCAACGCTGTAAAGCCATATGCATCGACGGTTCTCTCAATAATATCAAAAAGAAACATTTTCTCTATTGAATCCAGCGGTTCTAGCTAACGAGATCTTTTTTGGTTGTCTAAGTGACAGGTATGGGTGGCGTTTCATGAAATTATAGAACCACGCTTTGCCAGCCATACCTTTTGCTACGCTAAAAGTATTAGGAATTTTATTTCGGCTGGCTAATTGAAAAGCAAGGGGACGAATATCACTTATAGCCAGACCAAAGAGTCTTTCTTCTAACTTTAGCACATGCTGGGCCAGTTCTTCTTCCATTTCCAATGAAAATGTTGTTAAACGACCATTATGTTGTATATCGTCATTTGCTATTTTATTTAAACGTTTAACGTGTCGCCGAAAAATTGGTTTGGAGATATTCTAGCGTTTGCAGCATTCATTAAAGCCGTATTTATTTTCCTCAAACGCTTTTATGACCAGTCGCATATCTTCCTTAGACCATTGGTTATATTTCCGTTTTTCATCAGAAGGCATTATTTTACTTAATTATACCCACGAGGATAAGTAGTGTTGCAACAAACTATAGTGATAACATTCTATAAACGTCCTGTCCTAACTGACTGGTTCCGCAAATCGTACCTGGTACGATTTACTTTATGCGATTATATGATAATTGTGAGGTAAACTGAAGTTTCAAGGCCTTGATACTAGTTTAAAATCATACCCGATTTACTAACAAATCTTAATTTAAAAATATTCATACGGTTCAAGTCACAGATTTAGAATCAAACACTTACACGTGGACGTTGAAAATTGTAGGTTATGACACTCTTTTCACTAACTATGAAATTACTTCAAAATAACCATGTTGTCGGTAAATATGGAAACTGCTTTAGGTGATGGAATACAAGGGCTTCAGCATGAGTACAAAAAGTGGCATCATCATTTACCATCTAATAGAAAAACACCAATGGTACGATTTAGCAGGCGGTACGATATATCTGACTCTACCCTAAATAAAATTATTTTTAAATTAATAAATGGATTTGTTTACACCGGGATTGGTGAGTTTACATTCCCAGAACTAAATCAAAAATACCACTTTAGGAAGTGAATGGCTGTGTGTTCAAATTTTCTCACTCCGTAAATAGATGGCGAACAGGAGCTTCGCACCTTCTGCACGCATTTTTCGCCATATTGCGAAACAAAAAGCAAACCGCAAAAGACATACGCCTCCCATAGTGTTCTTTTTTGTATTTCGAGGCAGTAATGAACGAACCGACATCTTGTGTATTCTTTTCATGTAACGTAGTTTATGTAAGGCTTATCATATAATAAGGAGCCTATCCCAACTAACACAATAGATATGTGGGAACGTAATCACGACTGTTAAAATGACTTTGAAGTATCTCGCGACATAACATGGGAACATAAAAAGAACGTTCCTATTACCATATTACTACCAATAATTTCGTGGTAATATTAACGGATCTGCCTCGGTATATGGTTACGGTCGCTGAAACGTTGCAGGGTAGTTACCGCGACCAGCAGATAGTTCATATGTGTCTGACGTATATATTTCTTTCTTTCATGTTATCTTCTTAGACAACTAACATATAATTTTAAAGTCAACATAAATTCAAATCAATTCATCAATTTCTAATCTAAAATAAATTACTAGGCAAGTATTTTTCAAATTGTTGATAAAAATGTCATTGAATAAGCTTGTTTATCGCTCAAAATTTTTTCATTTTTTTATATTAATTTTATTTTCTCCATAAAAATGGATTCTTTCAAAAATATTTGCTTTAAAGTAATTTAAACTGAAAAAATCAACTTGAAAGTAACTAAAACCGGACGTCCAGTTGTAGAAACCACGATTAAGCGACTTTAAAGTATCACTTACTGTAAAGTTCCATGCGCTACTAATTTACCACTTTAAAGTCGCCGGAAACTAACGACGACTTCAAAGTTTCTCTTTCACTGTAAAGCCTCGCCGAAATTCTAACCTCACATTTTTTAAAGTCAAAGT
>JARFOC010000452.1:0-29487 GCA_031763485.1 Osmoderma eremita
ATTGTATAATACCCCAATTCCTAAATAAATGTTCGTAATGTAAATTACGTTAATGTTGAGTAATAATAAATAAAATTGTGGACATTTTCACTGATTCTTGAATAAAAAAATTATGTTTTTTTAAAATGTTTTACTGTTTTCTTCAAAATATGCATTTTAACTGTCAGAAACCCAAATAATAGAACCGGAAGTAATAATGTACAGCTGATTCGACGGTTTGGCAACCTTGTATCGAATTCTCATAAGCTCTGTATTGCATTCGGAGGTTGAGACAATCTATAGATGTCGCCAGTAGCTTTCCTTCACGATCTAGCCGCGAATTTAGACTCCCAGTATCTTGGAAGCTCTCCGTAAGAATTAAATTAAAACGGCTCCCTCGGTCCCGCTTAACTCAGATTAATGGCTAGGGTATATTACGAATTCCAGAAAACAAATTTATTTTCATTTTGTCTTTTTCCTCTCTGCCGCGGCATGGTTGTTTCCAGTCGTTTGGATGTTTCTTTTTTTAAGATCAGTGCGGTTATTCCGAACTTTAAGTAATTGATATCGGCTTCGAGGCTAAGTTCTTAGATTCGTATTATATACAGGCTGTTCAAAAGTAGAGGAAATGTATTTCCTCCTTTCCTTAATTTCGCCCAAGACTCTTTTATCTTTGTATTTACAATTTAGCATTTTAATAGAACTCTATAACTCTATATTATATCAATTTAAATACTTCTAACGAGATCCTATCAATTATCTCTTCTTGTTGCGTTAGTTCCTTTACTCTAAATTAATAATAGCGCTTCCTTTTCCCGGTACTGGGCCTGGGGATGGGAAATTTCACATCCCAGTTCAAGTCTAATTTCCGCGTTCATCGGAGGAAAACGAACGAAATTGAATATTCTTATTGTTGTTTCTTGGGCTGGCGCGCATAGTTCCACCTGCTTCCCGGCCTGGCCTCGCCTCGCCTCGCTTTGATGTCTGCTTATTATTACGAATTCCGTAATATAATTATAACAGTGTTATATTTACAAAGGCAGTACAAGTGTAACGGGGCTTCAACGACGCAAATATGGCGCAATAGTAGAGAGCAGTAGGCAAAGGAAAGGAAAAACGACAGCAAACTAAGGATGGGAACTGGTTATATCTCTCGTTAAAACAAAAATTCCTCCGTTAATTCCCCTAGGGAAAAACGTGATAATATTAATGAGGCTTCGGGAAAAGGGAGAGATCTCCTTCAACGGACTGGAAGATGTTTTATCCAGTAAAATACGAGGTGTGATAATTTAATAACCGAAATGGCCGCGTGGTGACTTAATTGTGTCAGAATAACATAAATATTCGTGTTTAAAGATGTCTACGCTAACACGTGTGTATATTTCAACGTAATAAAGCTAATTGTTAGTTAGCTATTGAGAAAATAATACAGGGTGCAGCAATAATGCGTCCACTTTTATTACTCGGGCTATATGGTAGATAGCAAGCTGATGGGGATGTGACATAATATTAATTGTGCATCTGCAGAATATGTATTCTATATACTGGGTATTTCAGAAAAGAGATGGCACTCAAAAATTCACTCTTTAAATGGAATACCGTATATATGTTTACAACATTAAAAGTCCCTAACTACACTGCATTCATCCCCAGATTATGAAAATAACCTGTTGTGTGGTTTTCGAGTTACAACTGTTTCTGTTAAAAAATTGGAAAATCACATATCCCAAAGCAAGTAGTCGCGCCTCTAAACGCTTTCAAATTTAGCAATAAAAGTTGTTGCGTGGATTGGTTGAGATTGAGTAATGATGGCAGTAAATTTTTTCTATCACCGTAAGCACAGGATGGTCATCAGGAAAGTATTGGCTTTACCAACTTCAAAATGATTTTTCTCGATTTTGTTACATAGACCACTCTGTATATTATAACTAAAACTGATGCAGAATTACATTCTACATCATTGCCTATTAGATTTCCCTATACCTATTTTCAGCGATTTCTACAATATTCCAAAATAATTCAAATTTCATAAAATTTATGTACCTACTATCAAGTCGGCGGCTAATGAGAAATGAAACAAATGGTTCGTTGTCAACGTATAAAAGTACACTGAGGATGGTTCGTTTTACCTAAAAATGAATTACTCTAAAGATGATTTGGAGGATCTGGGATTTTGTGCTGGGCGAATCTATACATATATTTTGACGTGCTTCATACTGATTTTGGCACTATGAAATAAATAGGATCATTTATTTATTTATTAATGTTTATCAAAGTGCATTCTTTAAATTAAATTGTTATACCTCGTACACATAACATTTTATGATTAGGTACAGAGCACACAATTTCGTTTAATTCGCTTTCCACTAATGCGCCCCCTAACGATCTTACATTGTGAACTAAGTACCGAAATCAGTCAATTGTTTCATTGATAGGTCCATCGAAGCTTCTGCCACGCGGAAAATAACGACGGGCAATTTTTTCGCTCTCCCACACAAGAATATTTATTTATCACTGCTTGTTGTTCGTTGTTGTTGTTGATAAACCGGATCCGGTGCCATAAATAATTCAATATCATCAGTTTTCGGCCCTTCCAGGGCCGCTGTTGTCGGCTTGTCACTTCGGACCGAAATACGCGTGAGTGATCGGCGTAGTGATCAGGCTACGAAAAGTTTATGAAAAGAGGCGTCCAACCGCCAGAGATTATCTCCGTCTGCATTGAACGCCCTTACGGCCGTCATAATTTCCTCGTTTTCGGCCCCCGCATTGTTTGTCCGATAATCCATCATCTCCCATGGAGCGGGCGTCATAATAAGTATGATAGGAACGCGTCTCGCTTTATCCCAACTCAAGTATGTGTTCCGCATGTAATTATACGAGGTCTTATAATGGTTACAATAGTCCTAGTTGGGCGTTTGTTTATAAGACAGACGAAACTGATGTTAAGCGAGAACACTAATCACTGCGAAATCTAGCACAACGCTATGTATTCATTTTATCTTCCGGGCAATTTTAATCTCCGAGTTAAATTATTTAAAACACGTATTTCAAATTATCGTGTGTTTAAAAGTCATTTTAGCGGGAATGATAGAGCATCCATCATTCAAGCGTTCATGGCCACCTGAAGAAGCCCAGATATTTGGGTTTCTCGTGAACTCAAACTTCATTTGACAGCGCGTATAAACATCTGCAATGTACTCATGTACTTCTTGAACAAGCATTTGTACACAATTGTCCTTCTGAAGGATTCATGGATGAGGCTTGTGATTTGGAATGTATTAAAAATTAATTTTGCGTGAGATATTTGCAATTTTCGACCCATCTCCCTAATTTGCAACTTCTCCCAAGCATTTGAACACATTCACTTTACGCATTTCTATTTTCAGCTTCGGAGATTAATATCAAGCGGCCAACACGGATTTCTGCGCCAGCGTTCTACAAATCATTAACATATCATTGCTTGATCTTTATTCTTTATACAAATGACCTTTGAAAAAAAGATGCGACCTTTCCGACAACCATGACATTGCTTACTTTTATAATTAAACCAGAGAGACAAAAGAATTTGGTGTGGACTACATTTCAACAGTTACTTCCAACTATTTCTTATTACACGAATACCTAAGTTATTCACGAGAACTGTGGTGGATCCTCTTTAAACGGAAAGTATGCAACGCCACCTAAAAGCGAAATTCCTGCGGATGTCACTACAATGCGGTAGAAAAATTCCAGGCAGATGTGCAGTAAAGTTATTTTTTTGTGAAATGCCAGAGGAAGTCAAGAGTAGATGTTTTATGCATTGGGTGGGGAGGTATCGCAGGGTACCGTACATATCTACCTAGTCTTTGATCTCCCCCAACATCAGTCACGTTAAGGGAAATAAAAGCAATTCGTAAATACGTATCCAGATCACATACTTCTGTTCCTTCACTTGAGGACGTTCCCCGCGGAAATAACGGACTTTACAAATTTAATTCAACCCATCACTGACATCCGATGCATGCGGATAACTCGGCCTTGTTCCGCTGCAACCGCCTATTCTCGGCCGCATGTAACATTTGGACGGCCAAAGGTTACTCGTTGCTTTTATCTATTTTTCCGGGCGGGACATTGTCCGTTGTCTTCCGACTCAGCTGACAAGCAAATCGAATTACGACAGACGCAGAGGGCCGCCCCGTCGGTCAAGGAAAGTGGCACCCACGTACTAGAGGTAAAAAGAGCGGAGGTAAAATTCCCAGAGGTGAACCAGGACGATGGAAGGGGCGAAAAGAACGCCAAGCCGCAAGCTCGTGAAATTTTAACGGAGCCCCCTTGAATTTTTAAAAGTAGTCCGGGCGAATTCCAACCTCTACGTCGCAGTAGGAATGTGTACCGCCTTACACTCACGTGTTATACGTGTTACTACATTCCACCATCCACAGTGACGTATTCACTCGCGTTCACGCACTTCCATTATCTCCTTTGCAAGAATATAAATCTTCACCGACGCGCCCTCTGTGGCGCCTCTAAATTCCTTCCCTTGAATAATTGAAGTTCGAATAGGAATTGTTTCTATACGCAATGGATGCCGTCGCTACGCTATTCCATAATTTATCGTTGTTCTTCTATAATTTATTACGTCACGCTATCCGGGAAAGTTGGTACGCCCGTGTACATTTTTAGGCGCCTACGCGGAGAAAAATAGTTCTTAAAACTGCTGATATTCCTCGCTTTGGCAAGTTTAGACCTTACAACTAACACAAAATTACAAATATATAGATACTCCTCTTAAGAAAAGCAATCAAAAGAAGAATATTATTGATCCCAGAATACATTTAGAAAGTACAAAAAATCGACTTTCTAATTGTAACTTCCATGATTTTCCTTCGATTCTTTCCGCAAACAGCACCGATAGCATCACATTCTGTTAGTTTGCGTGGTGTCTATTAGCTGATTAGTTCCCGCTCCATTGACCGCGTTTCATTCGGTTCGCCAACGATCAATCACGATTCTAAATAACGTCGACACATTAACTACCGATCGCTACTGGAAGTGTAAAAAACGTCGACTATGGCAAATCAAAGCTAAACCTTTCGGCTTGTAAACATGGTTGCACACATACAAAAACCAAACCGACATTGAAAGTTTCTGTTGAATTTTCGAGCCAGAAAAACTGGAGAATCCATGATAGAACATAAAGTGCAAAAAGAGGGTTCATGCATTATGTATTGGGCAACATAAATGTTCATAAGATATGGACTATGTGTAAAAAAATTACATTTTATTTTTCACTTGTGTTGAAATTATAATGTTTCTTAAAATTATAACATTAATTTTTTGTTTTTGAAATACTTTTCGTAAACAAAATGCTTCGAAAAATGAAATATATGTGAAGCTAGTTTCTGTTACCCATCCCCAGAATCTAGGATACTCTGAAAAAGAAAGGGTATAAGATACGGAACAATAAATAATACAATTAGGAATCTTTAGGAACGACGATATTAAAAACTCTCTGGACAGAATCAACCAATATGATGCTAAGCTGTAATTACTTTAATATGGGATCATCGAGCATGAATTTCAAAATTGTTAATGATGACGTGGAAATATAAATTAATGTTTCCTACCCTTTTTTGATACATCTTCCTTTTTAATTAAAGAGATCTGTTTCAAACCGTCCCGTCCCAGTCCTCTCACCCTCTCAGACGCCACTGACTTCCTGCCCTCTTCTTCCACTATTTTCACCAGGATCTACGGCACGCTGAAAGAACGTTTAAGCGCTAGAGCGAAGCGAGCGCGTTCCGTGTGCAGGAGCAAGGAAAGGAGGCCATAAATTTGAACAGATTGCCAGTTGGCAGCGCCGTATAACCGAATGTCTATTGTTCTTATACGGAATTATCCGCAGAATATACGAGAGGAGCTCGACGGATCGCCGCGGAGAATGGGGGGTGGCGTCTGACAATAAGTTATGACTTCCTTATAAATAATATACCGATATATTATGTTGAAGTGAGCCGTGCAACGGACGCGTAAGCCGTGTCTGGTTTATGATTTCGTTTAGTATATAATATAGCTACATACTCTGACCGACTTCCACATTTATATATCACACATATCTAGGGCGTAAATATGTTTATGTGTGTCAGTACATAAGAGCATTCCTACAATTTTTATCCAAGGAGATTTGCCGCTGCCGACGTGAATTTGCTTTATCTCCTTGGAGAGCATCTTTGCACATAAAGATGGGTATTTTAAGAGGTGCTGTATAGGAAAATTGAAGCACCACACTCGAATCATGATATCATATGATAAAGATATTTTAAATCTAATACAATACCCTTTTATAGAAGGGTGCTTCAAGTATCAAAAGTAGGCTTCCTAAAAATAAATTTATTAAATAAATATAGGTTTCTGTGAACGGCCTTCTAATGTCTGCTTTGGCAGCTCCAACACATGGTAGTCGCAAGGCGACAATCCTGTACTGTAGGTCGGATCCTGTGGCCCCGTCAAAATCGGTTGCGTTAACACGGCGATATGTAGCCCTGATATTGTCTTGAAGCAGCGACACACTGCGAATTGGAATTCCGCTCAGTTTTCTCTCATACGGCACCATCACTTTTTCAAATAGTTCGCAATAAGCCGAGTTCGTTTATTCAAATCCTTTTACTCGATATACTCTTCGAGTATTTATTGCGTTCGTTTATTGAATTTGAAGTGAATAGAATTCATTTTTGAGAGTTCGTTTACAATGGAGTAGCGTAAGCCGAGCAAGCTCTACGCACTCCGCGACTGGAGATTGTGCACGTAGAGCTTGTAGGTATAAATGTCAAACTTTTATTGAAACGACACCACCAAAGGGCGTTTATATGCGATAATTTTTGAAATAAAACACAACCTTTAATAGTTGTCACTAAAATTCACATGATGTGTGTATATACGATTTAGCAATGGAATGCTCCTTGCAGGTGTCAGAAGAAATTCGAAAATGTTGGAATTGTCCAAGATTAGAATTCGGTACTACTTGTTGCGTATCACTGTACATGTGTCCTCGTTTCCATTTCATCCTCACTGTCTTCGTCAAAAAAAAAACTTTTGCAAAATAGCAAATAAATGAAGTAGTCTCCTTTTTATTATTCATTATTAGCAGGCGGTATTACGGTATTACCCTGTATCACAATATTTTTGAGGTTAGGTAAACTCAGATACAATACCGATCAAAGATTGTTGAAAGCAAACGCTATATCGTTTATTTTAAAAACGCTTTCTGCTCCGTATCTCACGCCACTCCTACTTCAAGAAAATTCACTCTCGCGCTGTCACAAATACTCGAACTCACCTATAGTAGCTTGATTGTGCGTTACTAATGGATAAAATCAATAAGCACTATGCCCCAGAAATTTAAACTTAAACACAGATGGTCGGGCGGTCTTAAGAGCACTAACATTCTATCCAATAACTTCCAAGCTGATATATAGGGCAAGACCTTCGATACTTGTCCAAACAACATGGCCGAACTGATGTGGATGCCGGAGCACGAGCGAATTGCGATTAATGATCTACCGAAGGAATGGCCCCGAACCAACTTTCATTGAACCTGACCCAGCTCCCGGAATCAAAAACCACTGCGCGTGATGTGCTGATTGGCTGGGTGATTTAGTACCACCATGTTGCGGGACAGAAACACAACAAGCAAGTGATGAGGAAGCCATTATAACATCTGGGATGCTGATATACCGTCTCTCAGGTGAATGTAGTCAAGGATGATGACATGTCTACTTACTGGATATGGCAACCTAAGAAAACGTCTACACACAATGAGAATCTATAGAGAGAAACCAATGTGTGAACTATGCAATGAAGAGGAGGAAATAGTCTCTAATATTATCTTTCAATACCACGCATTAAGTCGCCCGAGAAACGCATTAATAGATGCAGTACGCACACTACTGAATGATGGAAAGGGATGTGAACCAAAAAAAATGCAAGTATAGGCTCCTGGTCTATTTGCATAATCACCATATCAAGCCAAATCCATGAAAGGGGTACAGACATTTAAGACGAACTCGAGTTTCTCCGTACCAGGTGTCGTCAGCGTTCTTCCGTCAAACTCACTTTCATCGTTAATGCGCCCTCTACATTATTGCAAACGGCCCTATCGTTGGCAGAAGTGCAAGACATATGCCATCTAGAAGCCATGAAGGCGCCATCAAGGCTCCAACCAGCAGCAATAGAGGTCGGACAATACATACACTGTCAGTCCCGGTAGATAGATTGCGTATGTAGTGTTTCTAATAATGAAACCATGACGAAACATGAGAAACTTCAAAAATGCCAAAGCAATTAACCGAAGAAGTGCTATTGTAGACCAATGTACCGCAATTCCTACAATCGATCATGAGCCTATGTATGAAGACATCGCAAATTTAATTGTTTTAGGCACGTTTGATGAATCAGATTTGCTCGACTAGTGAGGAAATAACCGAATTCAGAGCAATGCAGTAGGCCCCAACGCAGTGTTAAGGTATAAGCAATACCTGCCCATTAGGTAACAAACAAATAAAATAAAATAAAATCAATACCATTGGAATCCCAAAAACGGTTATGAAGAGATTGCTTGCTTACAGTTGAGATTTTAGTTTCACGGGGTAATTTTGATTTTTCAAACTTCATTTCCTATTGGATTGCTTTGACGTAGGAGTGTTGTGATTCCCCCAATAACCATCACTCGTTAGAATACGATTTAAAACCCTCTCTCCATCTAACAACGATTCAAAAGAAATTTCACAAGCAAACGTGGAACCCACCTAGGACAGATTTTTCGCAATTTCAAATTCATGTGCACAATTACTTCAACGCTACCAATACTAATGCCATTAGTTGCATCCATTTCGCGTATCCATTCGTCGATCTCCAAGAATGAGATTACTAGTTCTCAGTGTTCACCTTAGCTCGCGATGGCGTTTCTTTACCGAACGAAAAATATCACTTACTTTAACTTGTTTCTCAGATGCAATTTTAATAATAACACGTTGGCCAATCATACTGATCTGACGTTGACAAATGTGTATCCTCCTGCATATTTCAACTGCCCTCCTATCACTCCAATTTATTCACTTCTCTTTTATTTTCCCCGTTTACAACGGGAAGGGTCTGAAATCAACCTGGATCGTTACTTTTAAGTTAAAACCGAGTCACTTCCACTTCTAGACTTCAGACGTGCACCGGTTATAGATGATTCCTGTAAGCGTGGAATTTTCCAAAATCTCTTTCTCTCCGTCAAAGAGAGACGTTATCGCCGGTCGCGAATTGAGGCGTGCCGGAAAGTCGGGTCACGCCAGGATGGAACAGGGTCGACGTCTAACGGCATTTTCATAAGACGCGCGGTCGCGCGGGATCGAAAATTGTATTCCTGGGTCGCAGATCTCGCAGATTCTTTTTGCGTACGCCTCACGAGAAATAAAATATTGATGGGCCAAGAGCGGCAGAGCGCCTAGAATGACTGCATCAGGAGCAAAAGAATCGCAAAGACTCGTCTCTGTACGTTCGTTTGATGTAAACGCTGATTTGTTTATGAGGTTGCTCTTTTCGAGGTAATGTGTGTCTACTCGTAGATATACGGAAACCATATTCTTCAGGATGAACTGACACAGAAATAAATATAAATTCGCATAACTTTCTCAGATTTCTCTACATGGTTAAATTCATAAAAATAATGGAGAAGCCATCATTCATTGCTTCATCATTCATTCAGCACTTGTATTTGTTAAGAGGTATCGTTTTTCTTAATTTTTCCGGTTCAAAACATTTTCATTTCAGAAAGATATTCCTTTCGCTAACGAAAACAAACAAAGAACGTATATATATGCAGAATGAACCAAAACGTATGAAGTAATGTCAAATTTCCCTCCAACTTGTAATTTAATTCAACCCCAAAATAGTGGTTATATTTCTATAGAAATCACAAATGAACAGAAACTCTTACAAAATAATTTAAAACCGTAGTATTCGATACGATATAGGTTTAAATAAACATATGTTATACAGGGTGCAAATGGCTTCACTGCCAAGTTTTTAACACTAGATATATAGCCTCTAGCCTGTGTCTCAAGACACAGGCTAGATCTCAAAAAATGTTTATTACGCGCATATGTATGTATGTATTTGTATTTGCAAAGAATTTGTATACCGCCATACGATTAAAATTTTAAAAAAACACTAGATGGAATTAGTTAACAGGAATAAAAAATATTTATGAAGTATGAGCGAGAAATTTTCACGTGAAAAAACTACAAAGTTTTTTGAGAGCTGTATCTTAAAATATCATTTTGATTTTATTGACATTTGTACATTAGACACAGTAACAAAATATCAGAAAAATACTCCCCCGTTAACAATGAAGAATAAGAAAGAAATAGATAAGTATATGCAAATTAAAAATTATAAAAATGATATGCTTATAATTTCCATGCAGATTTGGAAACAGTAAAAATCATAACCTGCTCTAATATATTGGATACCAATAACATCTGAGATCTCGAATTTTTCAGAACTCAACCTAGTTATCTTGTGGCAGAGCCCAAACGCACTTAGACCACCTACATTGGAGCCTATATACTATCTCCTCCAACAGCTAGGTGCAATAATAATTTACCAAATTTATTTCAACTCGAGCCAACTACAAAATAACTGGTAACCATCTTTATTAACAAACTTTACTACATTATCAAGTGAAGAATTCAATTTGTCTTAATTCTTTTAGATTGAATCTGTATATCTACGAGCATAGCATTAAAATACGCCATCAACAAGCAAATCTTTCCATAATATTTAAGATTATTCCATTCCGACCCTGTCAGGGCGTCCCGTCCAATCAAACTTAATTTCGAAACAACGAACCGTATGCCAACTTACGCGCAGACAGAAGTGAACCCGGGAGGAAATTAATCCTTTCAGTTTCCGGGACGTATATCCGAACCCAGGCTGCATTCTTGGAGCAATTGCGCTCGGAAAATTAAAACGACAAGCGACGGGGGACTTTGGGGAACTGGGCGTTAGCGATGGCAGGGTTGCCAACGTCCGGGACGGTAAGAAACGATGCAGCGCGACGGCGGCAGCAGCCCCCGCGCGAAGATAGATGACGTTATTTTTCCACTTGTGACGATTTATCATTTTCTTAAGCTGTTGAGTTTTTCGGTCGACGCTTAGAGGCGACGGGAGGTTTGGGGGCCGTGGTACATTGCAACGATATCCGAGTCGGTCACGCCCGCGACACACGGCCAAAAATTGGGACGAAAACGTTCTCGGTATTCCGGAAGTTGTGCGCGCTAAATTAAGTCCGCGATTAATAACTATGCGGTTGGTGCAACTGTTAAAGTGAAAATTATGGGAAGTAATTGTGAGGAGAATACAAAAGTGAAGGGTTTATTTAAAAGCGAACATGTTGGCGATACTATCCGCAAAAATAAGAAACAATAGCGGTCCCAAAACTAAACCTTGAGTAATCCAAAATATACAAGGTGAGTTGGATATAGAAGGCGAAAAATTGTCAGGTAATTACCGCATTTCACTACGGTACGGAGTTTATGTTTTGTGGTGAAAATTATTAACACGTTGACGCCGGCGTGTACCACTGGTGGTACATATGAGGTTCTATCACGGGACGGCGTGTACCACCGGTGGTACACGAATTATGCGAATTATGCTTTAGTTTGAAAACGCCGTCCGCTAGACCAAAACTCAAAACCGAGCGCCGGCGTCAACGTGTTAAACACTAAGCGTCTAAACTTTGGAGATTTTATTTTTAGATGTTAATTTTAATATATTAGTATATTACCCTATTTTAGGTAAAACGAAATAAAAAAAAAAGTTCAGTTCCAGCTTCTACTTCCGCTAAATCTATTAGATCTTCCTGCTCCATTTCTGAATAATAGTTCTCAGAAGAATCGGATGGGTATAGGGAGCAGCCGACGATAATAAGTAACTTCTGAGGAAAGTTTTAACTTGTTTTGCTAATGCTTGAAATAAACCAATCTGATGTGTTCATGCTCCTATAATATATCTCCTTCTAGATTTTTATATCAGCTTGCGAGCAAGGACCTCTCTCCTTTGTATAGTTTATTTCTTGCCTCTCCAAAATAACCACCAGGAAGTATTGCGTTGGTAATCCTCGTCCATAAATAAAATATACAGGTACAGTCGCAAGCATGGGATACCATGGATATTTTGTCATATACAAGGAACCTTTAAAAACACGAAAAAAAATTTCTTATATTTGTGGACCGCGTTAGACTTTTGGATCCTTCCTTAAGCACGACTGTTAGATCTTTTTGACTTGTTTGTCGTGCAGTGTAATGTATGACAAGATCTTTTGCGTGTTCGTGTATAGGCATATGTGTTGTTTCTTTCGTGCATTATTTCTTATGGGTGTATCCTGGAAAACACCATTCTACGCTTTGTAAATACACACGCTCCCCCACTTCGTAGTTGTATTCGTAATGTTATAGTGTTGCGTTAACACGATGAATAAAATATCGTAAACATCCAGGTGTTTAATTTGAAATAAGTATTTAAAAACACTACCATGAGCACTGTACAATGAGTGCAAAATTCGTGTTCTTTTTCTTTTGCCAATTCAGCAGTGTCTGTTCTTATTGATCGCAATGGTATCTCCTGGTATGAAACACGTAACCACCCAGATGTAGATGATTGTGGAGATATCATGGTGGTAGAGTGTGTAACAAATCCTTCAACTTCTGTTTCAGCTTTCAACCAATCTTTGCAAGAATTTCTAATTTATTGATACGAGGAAACATTTCTGCCAGTGTATAAGAATTATTGGTCCAATATACTCCAATCGAATTATCGATAAAAATACTGTCGCCAAATTTAATTAAAATTTAATCATAGAATAAAAACAAACCAAAACGCTTCATTTGTCGAAAAATGCTATGACGTTTATGTTTTGATGTGCCTTTTTAAAACAAAAGCACAAATATCCGACCACACTACCCCGTCCACTCTGTAATATTTGAAACTTAATTCGCCGAAAACAGAAGACCTTTCCTCAGTAAAAGGACTACATACTACCACTGGTCATTTCCCATTTTAAAAAGGGGATGCAGAACCCCGGGGTTAGGACTCGCGCGTTTTCACCAAATTTAATTCAATCCGAAAATAATTAATAAAAGTTTATTGCGAACGAGAAAGAGTGCTTTCCATATACACAGGCATTCGTATGTGAGTTTCGGCCCCTCAATTATCAACGACCCCGCGGGAGTTTCTGGTGGAATTTGGGGAAGTTGTAAGTGCCCCAGGTTTTACGCAGCGCGTAAATTAAAATCACAAAAGATTAGGTTTCCCACATGTGAACATTTTATAAATACGGGAGAAGACCTATTCTATATGTATATACAAAAGCAGTGCTTCCTTTGGTGATTATAATGAGGTTAAGTCGGCAGCTTAAAATATACCGTAACGTGTCAAATGTTACTTCTGATTCATGGCAATTTTAAAAATATGACACAACGGCACATATGATTTTAAATTCCTTTAATAATGTTACTACGGATCGATGTGTAACATTAGATTGAAGTAACTAGGCAACTTTTGAAAAATAATATGACAAGTAAGAAATTTAATAAAACTTGCCACGCCCACTGAACCACAACAATCTGCTTAATAATAATATCTTCTGTTAGATAATAAACATGTTATTATTAAGCAGATTGTTGCGGTTCAGTGAATATGACGGCGTACGCTTAATGAACTGGAATGATTGAGTAGTATATATAGACATAGATTATAAGCGGGAAATAGTGTTATTCAAGTGGTGTTCTGTGTGGTGCATATCTGCCAGAGTACTACGTCTAACATTATTTTTTACTATTGTAAGCCACCGTATCCTATTATTTTATACTTACAGACAAGAAACAAAACAAAAGTTACCAGAGAAACATACAGAAATTAGAGGATAACAGCAAACAAATTCATTAACAAAATTAGAGGAAAAGCTATTTGCAGGCATATAAAAACAAATAAATCGAGTAGATATCGCTACGGTTGAACGCACGTAGATCGCTATAAGGGAAGTTACCGAAAGGCATCAGATAAAAGCAATTAAAGAAGTACAGAATTATAGTACATCGTGTACTTTTAGGGTATAAGAGCTAGTAATGAAGGACGGACATAAAATATCTAAAACTATAGAAAGGAAAGGACCGCACGGTACGACTTGCAACATTGTGAAAATAAACGTAACACAACAAACAAAAATGTATTTTTACAACCATCACATCATCTTTTACTATCCTCGCATACTCTCTGAATGAACAAACCTATCTCATTCCTTTGCTTTGATTTCGCAGTTGTCGTGTGCCCACCTAGAAACAAATGAAAACGTAATTTGGTTTTTATTTGCGGAATTGCGAAAGGGATTGTCTATCGGACTGCTTCGGGCCATGACGATGTCACTCCCACATTTGCGTTGTCGAGAACGAATCTCGGACTATTGTCGTGTATTGCATGCGAGAGACTTTTGGGACAATCTAATTACTGTGTTCAACGATTTGCACTTTATAAAACCGTGAATGGTGTGTGCCTGTAATTAAAAGTAAAAAGTAAAAGCATCACGAGGCTTTCGTAATGTTTATTTTTATTGTATCAGTTCTTTATTGTTATCAATTATTATTTATATAAATAGAACTTAAGAGAAGAAATATGAAGATTAACATCTAGAAATCTAGAACTATGATAGTTGGGAGAAATGAAGAAAAACAGAATATAAAAATTAAAGGGGAACAATTGAAACAGGTAAACAATTATAAGTACTTAGGACTGGTAATTAATAATAAAGGAAATTTGGATGATGAAATTACCAAAAGGATATCAACAACGGGTAGACTTTTCAATATGATAAAAACAAATTTTCTTTGTAAAAAAGAAGTTCCCACTGAGATAAAAACTGAAATTATAGAAAAAAATTAAGCCAGCGCTAACATATGGAAATGAGTCATGAACAACAAACACGAGACAATAAAAGCAGATTAGAAGGGAAAACAAGAAGGGATAAAATTAGGAACGAAACTTTTCCGAAAAGTTTAAAGATCGACCATGTTCAAACAACTATAGAACAGACACAACTGCGGTGGCTTAGACACATAATGAAAACGGGGGAAGAAAGGAAAGGAAAGAAGGCCTAGAAGAAACTGGAAGGATAAAGCACGAACAGCTGTGGAAGCGAGACGAGTAAGATGGGAGCAAGTGTAACAAAAAGCAGAGGACAAAACAGAGCACAATGGAGGTAGACATGGAAGAAGGACCCTACACACCCAAATTCAACTCCAACATAGCTTTACACCGAAAGGTAGAAAAGCTCGGGACTAAGTATGTAAGTATAAACTCCATGAATCAAGTAAAGTCTTTCGCGACAACAAATATTAAGCGCTGGAATACTATGGATAGGCTATAGAACGCCATAATACCATTAACAATTTTATTAGAAATATTAAAAGGTGCATAAGCCAGCATTTCGTTCCTCTCTTTTGTTGCCGGCATTAATCCCATTGTTGGCTTGTGTGACGTTGATTTCGCACAAATCTGCGAGAATTGACGCAATTGTAATCCGTTTGCTTACAAACTACCGGACAAATAGGGACGGCAACAATATGTACCTACATATTTTAATTTAGGACCTCCTAAATTGCGCAAGATTGTAATAGCTCAAGTATTATAAAATTGTAACAGATTTAGCTGCAATTTATGAAGTAGTTAGAACAAAGCGCATTATCCTCAAAAATTTTGTAAAAATTGTCTTACTAGTGAATACCTCCAAATCAAACATTTGGTAGTATTTTTATTACTATGTTAACTTTTCAGTTTCTATTAAAATAAGATGTGTAAAGAGCGCCAGAAATTCCTGCAGCTCTACCTTAGCGTATTTACTCAAGAAAGATTCTAACACGGTAACAGTGAAAACACAGTCCTTTCAGAAGATTACTACAAATATTCCAGTAATTGCGTACTGTTTATACGCAATTTGTTTTATGTTTTAAATAGGAAACGAGCGTTCTGAAACAACGATTTCTATTGAGATTTGTGCGCAGAAGTTTATCTATAGCTTAGAATAATGTCTGCTTTTATTTATTTACTACCCTATTAGACCCAACCAGTACGGATTAAATTATTGCAAATCTTGAAATTCCTAATATAGCTGCTATTCGGAAACCTTCTTTAAATAAATACATTATATTATTAAAACATATGACTGTGACGAACTGTTTTGCTCCTGCTGTATAACTAGGAGCGAAACTCTTTTGCAAATACGCCGCAATGTAATATACATTACGTTCCGTATGCGTATAAACACCCACTCGAGCTGGTCATCGTATAGAGCGAAGCGCTGGAAATTTTCAAAATGAAATAAACAATTTCCTCAATTCAACCGGCACAAGCAAACTAATCCGCAATTTCCCTTGCTTCGAATGTTCCCAGAACATACATATCGAACGCTATTTTACCCTTAAACAGTTCGAAACGGCTCTGAAAAGTTTCTACCACTCTAGTAGGCGGTGATCAAACGCAAGCACACACATACGACCGCTTTCGGCATGGCATAGGCACAAGTTTAAATTAAATTTAGCGTATCCTATGTTTGTTTAATGAAATCGTTTTCTCTTCGTTTCAGAAAGCATCGCTTGCGCCAAGTGCTTTAATCGAAACTCGCCCATAGTTACATGTACATCAAAAATACTTACTAAATTGTGATCATCATGTAGTGTGAGATTAAAATGCGAAGAGAAAGAATAATATGTAATTGCCCTAATAATATATCCTTCGATAGCTCAGTTGGTAGAGCGGTGGACTGTAGTTGAATGCATTGAAATAGTTATCCATTCCTAATAATATACAATTGAATAGTCTTAATACATACGTGGCTTATGTACTATATATGTGTAGAAAATATTTGTCAAATATCGTGGCCTAGCGCACAGTAATTTATTGTAGTTCGGCTGTTCCAAGTAGAATAGTGCAAATAGCAGGGGAAAGAACAATTCGAATGGAAAATACATTAACAGAGGGATCATCGTAGTCCATTGCTATTCATATAGTAATGATGAGGTAATGAGATGAACTGAGCAGGAACGGAATAACAAGGAACAACATTAGGATACCTAGCACAGATTACAACCAGTAAAAATAGTACTGATACACGCGGATGATACTATGTTGATTGCGAAAGCAATGCAAAAAATAATATGGACACAATAAATAGTACAGCAAAACATCCCAAAACATGACATTAGGTTCCTCCTTAACATGGTAAAGCATGTTATGAAAATAACTCTTGCTGTTTTAAAAAAAATTTCCAGACAGACGAAATATTAACAAAAATATAACCGATAAGGTATTACAAAATTCAGTATATTTCCCGTTTGATAACACAGGGTATATTAAATATTTAATTGACAATGTTATTAATATTACTTTATTTAAAAACTGCAAATTTTTATGAGATGAATTGCTAAAAAACAAATCCAAACATTTCAAATTAAATATCCTACTGAATAAATGAGAAGTCTGTTTTATTTCTGGTATTTTTCCTTTAGATATAATCCCAAAGGTTGCATACTTGCACAAGACCTCTCTTTCATTTATATTTTATTGGCTAGAGTATGTTGATCGTCAGCAAAGGGGTGGTACTAATCGAATAAATTCCGAAGATAGTAGTTTGCAACCAAATACGGTACAAAAATCGTCCATAAGAGTGAACTATCAATTCATCAATGACTATAGTGACTATAATATAACATAGATCAAAGAGGGTTGGTCATTAAGAAAGATATATAATAGCAAAGTTGATGAAATGCAGATGAGACACAAGAAGAAAATATAATGGAAGCAAGAGAGAGAGACAGAATAAGTAAACAACTACGAATTAGGAACAAAATAGCAAAATGACGACTAAACTGGTATGTACACCATCTGAGGGTGGAAACAAGTAGAATAACAAAAACCGTAAAATGAAGCAAGAATTGTAACCAAGCGGAAGAAGGTAGTAGAATCACCCCGTACAAAAACTTGTCGAAAACTAAAAGATTATCAGTTGCTCTATCTCTTCCCAAAATCCGTACAAATCCCAGGGTGGGAAAAAGAGCTTTTCCTTGTTCGAAATTTCCCAGTTTTACCTCATCTCCAACGCTATTGGATTCGATTTGATCGCTCCAATCATAATTGACAACCCAAATTGACATTTCCGTCCGTTGAAAGCGCAAAATTAATTAAAACTGGCGTTTGCTTCACCTGTTCGGCGCGTCGCCTTCATCTTCCACGCTGCGACTGTCGACGGCGAAGTGCTTGATCGGAAATAGACCCGATGGACGCAGTAGGTGGCCCGCAGATAATTATTTTCAGTCGCTTGCCTCGGTGCAGTTGAAGATTGGCGCGTCATTTTACTTTGGTAACAGCTGGCGATATTAACTGCAGTATAGGTGTAGGAGAAATAGTCGTTTCTATCGACCTGTCAGCGTCAGGAATTGTACTTTTCTAGAGCGATTGAAATCGTATAGACGACTCTGGGGAATTTGTTTCTTTATTTATTATTGCTATGCAGACGCCTGAAGGAATGATCTGAACTCGTGAATGTGTACCATGCATGAAAGAAAAATTCTTTATACAACATAAAGACACGTCATTCTCGCACTGGAGATTACACTTTTTCAATTAACATAATATATTTGAAGAAGTAAATATATAGTCTAAGTTGCCAGCGCCTAGAGGACATCTCAAAAATAGAAAATGAAACTATCCAATAAAATACTGCAATGGCCAAAACGTCAGATTTTCTGTTAATTCTATTTAATTTTGCTTGCTTCATTTCGCCCCGTGAAAATATCTTGCCTAAAAACAACTCGACACTACTATTGCAGTTTTGGACAACACTCAAGTCTGCATGACCTTGTGTAATGCTTATGAAGCTTTCTTTTTATACTATTTTGATTGATATATAAGCTTCGTAACTTCTAGAAGTAAATTACGAATGAATATGTTTTATTATAAATGGCTTTTTGAAGAGAGCTCTAACAATAACCTAAAAGAGTAAACGTGTTCGATTTTTCAAAGCAAAAACAGCAATATTACCGAAGCCGCAGCATAATCTAATTTAAAGAAACCCAACATTTTGTTGGGACCAAAGCAGATGGAGAATATATGTTGTCGAAAAATATACTTGGCTTTCAATCTTTACACCGAAACCATCCATAACCTCATTTCTTCGGAATATTTCAAAGTTGTTTATTCCAGTTAAATAAAATTAATAAACCGTTTAAGAGTGGCAGTCTCACGTCGCAACCTTGTGGTACATCCAGTAGAAACTATCGTGTAAATGCCAGAATAGAAACTAACACAATTGTATTAAATTATATCAAAGTAGAAACTTTTTTTTAATTCATCATGCATGAACAACTAGAACGAAGGCTATAAAATCTATTTATACAGGAATTAATATAGAAGGTAAAAAAATGTTAATAAGACCATTTTACCCTACAAAACTTAGTTAGCCCGCACCTCATAGTAGTTATCTATTATTTGACCATATTCTATACATGTGCAACAATGAATACATTGTATTCATTCTAGTTTACCATTTTTAGATATGCAGGTCGCGATTTGAGATGAAAAAGTTGTGACAAAGCTGTAACAGTTGCGAATCGAAATAAAAATGGCAAAACTGATTCATAAAAATTGTATCTTCAAATTACAGATTACTTAATAAACTGAACTTTATAAATTTAATACAAATGGACATAGGGGCGTAGATTGTCCATTTAAATTAGAGATTATTTATTTAGTTTGTATAGCGATGAATCTTTACGGACACGGGAGAGCCACAATTTAATAAAATAGGTGCAGACCTTGTACTTATCTCCTTTCACGTGTTATTCTTGATCATGATTGATAGTCGCAGTTAGCATTTGTAGTACCTAGCGACCTCTATTCGCACCAACCCTTCCTTTAAATCTAAATATGTAAAATTAAGAACGGTTCCATTACTAACTTATAACGCAAACTCTGAATCTCAATAATATTGGGGGTCATGCTTCACTAAAGTGAGAAAAACTCTAAATTTGTGAACACATCGAAAACTCGTGCGTAGCTGTCGAAATAACTATCACAACAACTACTAATGTCAATGGTTTAATGTCGTGATTATGCAACGTATTACAAAGTTCCATTTAAGGTTGATATTTCTTACTTTTTGAAATCTTCATATAGAATAGTTATATAAAACTAAATTTTAACAGTTCTTTTTCAATTGACTTACATTCATTGACTTACACCTTTCCAATTTTACTTTTGTTATTATCAAAATTATTTATAGTACTCTAGATTTAGCGTTTCGTTCGGGGTTCGTTATCGTCTCGGAGGAGCTTGGGGGTATATATAGAAATGCAGAACATTTCTATATATATTTCTATTAGTAAAAATTAATGTTCCTTGTACATTGCACAAAAAAGAAGCAAGAAAACACAAAAAACCTAAATCTTGCACTGCACTTGTAGCAATCTCGTTCTTTTCATTCTAAAATCCTTTTCGAATGAATTAAATTCCGAACTAGTACGGCATACATTCAGACCTACTGTTACACCTTTTTCTACACTCATTATTTATACCCATTCGCGTATAAATTCCATCCCTAAATAACAAACGCTACAACGGTCCGAAAACTATCTTAAAAGAATCCAACGGTGACAATCTAAGTTCAAACCAAATAGGCAGTTTTGAAATTTAAAGGTAGCCACGAAAACAAAACAAAAATTGTTTTTAGACCTTGTTTGACATCGACACACGATGCTTCGACCGATCCACAAAGTTAGTTGTCATTTAGGCTAAGTATATGAGCCTGAATAATATTGAGAATTCAGAATGTGTTACAAAGCATTTCGCACATGTGGGTGCAAACGGAGTGTTCGTGCGGATAAAAGTTGCTAGATACTACAAAGGAAAGAGCTACCGGTGGCTGTCAACAATCGTCAGCAGTGACAAATGATAGAGCAAGGATCGTGTACTAGAATTTACCCCCTCAAACATGCCGTTCTCAAAAATTCACAGTTTTATCACCGTTCAAGTTACGAATCTCAAACTTTCACAACTTATTTATAAACCATCATTGTAGTAACTGTAGCAACCATTTTCAATTTTCTTTTTATAAATGCTTACAGATACGCGTGCTATGCATTAAAACTTTTCGATTGCATATGATTAGAGCTACTATATATTATTTTCTCGATTCATTTCACAATTCAATTGACAATCAGCCTGTATAATGCTAACTCTAAAGGCGTGCTTATAAACACAATCTTCTTAATTTAGCTAAATTTATAATTTTAAAACTCCAATGACAAAGTTACAAGAAATAACTTAAAGTAACGTTTTAGGAAAGGATAAAGTTATTTTACTTCCAGTAAAATCACTCAAATACATTTTCAGTGCCTAAAGCAATAAAGAATACCACATTTTCTCTCTTTAAAATGGATAGCTTAGGAAACATTAAAAATAAGAAACACTTCGAACCTTCCAATGATTGCGGCAAAATGAGATAGGTACTTAAGCTAATTTTACATCATCGCCAGGACGAATCAGAAATCACCCTATCACTCCAAACCATCCTTTTTGCACCGCTCCCCCGCGATTTAATCGTATTTTTTCTCCGTTCGACTACAAATTTCCCCGCCAGCATCTCCCAGTCGCTTCTTCAATCCGAGTACAATGGGGCGCGAGCGATGGGTCTCTGGATTTATGCATAAATTGCTCGCTCCCATTATGCCGTGATCGGAAGGTTCGACGCGCTTTTAAGCCGCGCCATTCAAAAGGAGCGCGCGCGTTCGTCTTTCTTCCGCTGATCTTCTCCTTCCCATTTTTCCTTTTTTCTGTTCAGAGCGTCTCCTTTTTCTCAGCTCGGAATGGAGATAATGTGCGCCCACGCCGTAATACAATAGAAGAGAACGCTACGGTTACCGGACAAAGGATGTACGCATGAAAAAATGGATGAAGACAAAAGGAGGCAAGCAAGTTCCCCAGTGTTGCGTTGTTGCTGAGTGGTAGATGGATATCTGGAAGACATTTAATGGAAGTGACGAGAAGCATTCAGTTTTAAGAGAGAAATTTAGTTATTTATACAGTGCCCCCTATAAAAGAAATGCCAACTTGTCAATTAATAACCACAATTATTGACTGTTCATTAGAAAAAGAAAATATCTATTTAATTTCATTTACTAAGATCCTTGTAGTAGAAGTTATGGTATGGTTGTGACATTGTATTCATTCAAGTTTGCTATTTTTAATTAGATACATAGGTAACGAGTTGTTTTAAAAATGCCCTAATGTTACACTCTAACAACACTGGTCAACAAGATTTTTGTCCCAAGCAAATGCCTGATTCCCATATACTTTTGCATGCTGAAATCAATTATGTTTTCAGAATTTCTCCATCGCCCTGTGTTTTTATTTTCCAGGATATTCGCTTATCCACCTAAAATATGAATGCATAGATATGTAGTACAAGAGAATATGTCTTGACGTTATTTCAGTTGTCGGCTAGAGCTCGGAACTGAACAAACATCATGCAATGGTTAATGTTTGTCTTGATTGTGCGAAATCAAGTTATAGCAGTACGGACAAGAAGCTATTGGCTTAATAACAATATGTTATCAGTAATCAGAATAGCAGCTGCCATGGATTAGTTAATCGTTGTATTTATACCCTGTACATGCCCGTGATTATAATGATTGAGTTTATAGCATATCATCTTATTAACTTTATATTTTACACGACATTATGAATATCTAACATAAAAGTTTAAGTAGTTCTTTTTTACATTCGCTATCGATTACTCTATCTTGAAAACTTCAATGAAAGATTATTTTAAGATTGTTAACGGTATAAAAATCAACGAGAATTGTTAACGAAACATCCAAGATTCCATATGAAGATATAATATTAACTAAATATACGTAAGTTGCATAATACATTCATAACCTCCAATTCTGTATAGCCAAATTTGACTGCAATAAATAATACCTATAACTATTTACTTTTACGTTACGATAATATATACAAATTACAAAATACATATTTATACACCATGTGAATGAAGAACGGATGCTGTCAAAGATTGCACCCACAAGTTTAATCAAGTCAATGAAATTTCAGAGAAAATCTTAATACTATCGATATACGCAAAAATTAGTGGGTAAATTTGGAAAAGTAAAGCATTAATTTATATCAGGAGAAACGATGGAGCCAGATTAGGTCCCCGGAGGACGCCAGAGATAATAAAAGTCGTTAAAACAATATCCACAAGTGACGTAATACCTTCTTTGTTGCGTAAACTAACGGCAAACAATTCGAACAAAACCTAAGAAGCACAGCTTAGCGCAGGAGGAAATGCAAAAACAAATCCAGTCGTGAATTTAAAAAGAAACTGGGCAGATCGTTACCTGTAGTGTCTTCATTAGGAAAGCCAATTCTTAATGTTATAAGGTCATCTTCAGTGACCAGTGAAATGGAGTAAGGCAAAGGATACAAGGCATAAAAGATTAGTGAGGAGATGTTAGCAATACTTTCTCTCGAGGCATATTGACTATAAAAAGCATAAAGTTGGATGCTTTTATACTATCTTTTATTATTATCACTAGCCGGCGGTAAAATGACTTAACTGGAATCGAAGTTAATATTTATCTTAAAGTAGAGAGAAATAATAAGAAATAGGAGCGTCGTTTGATCTGTCGATTCGTGTTTGTGTTACGCGGCTAACGCGATCCGAAAACAGGAACACCTCACGACAGCTTTTCCCTGTTAGCGAGGTAAGAGGTGGGCGCTGACCTTCAATTACGTAGCCGATACAAGGAAAATTCGATTTACGATCGGACGGTAACTTTTCCACACTTTCGTCGTCCGAACGGGGATCGGAACGAGCAATGGTGAGGGATTGGTTCGCACGTCATCATTGACGACTTGAAAGTTACGACGCCCCGATAAATCTAATAATCCAGAAGTAAGAATTTTTTAACGACTTTAGTGGTACGTGTGCTTTTACCACTGTGCGTCGGAGAAAAAACCTTCCCACTAGGCAGAAAGAAAGATGGTGAAAGAAAATAGAAAACATCCCAAACCGGAACAGAACTTTTTCCCCGTACTTATCGGTAAATATTTCCCGTTTCCGTTCTACACTCCGTCAGAAGTGGTTCCCGAGTTCAAAAGTACGTCAAAAAAGGCAATAAATTCGGTAAATACAAAAAAGGAAAAATATTTTAACAAAACTGTACAAGACGAAAAAGATTTCCAAAATTCAACTGTTAGCGACATGTGAGTTTTGCCTATTGACTTAACTATTGACCGTACATATATTAATATAATATTTGGTGTAAATAATATGTTGCAGTAGTTCAGTGCGTTTTCGTATAAGTTAATATTTTAAAGACACTTTGATTTTTTAGCATCAAGGGAGACAACATCAATTTGCACATTTTTGCGGAACAAACAGAAGTGCATTATGGCCGTGAAAAATTTCCACTCGAAGGATACCAAATCCCAAAACGTTTAGAGCCATCGAGAGACAACGATGTCGACGAACAGCAAACGTTGAAGACGGGTTACTCGATGCTGTTCAATTATGTCCTAGTACTAGCACCAGAAGATTCTCACTTCGTTCCGAAGTTTCATCTACAAACGTTTGGCGAGCATTGCGTGAGCAACAATTATATCCATATCACATTAGGCCTATGCAAGATTTGTTACCACCAGTAGATAATTTGACAATTTCATCGATCCTTACTTTTTACCAACAAAACTTTCAGGAATATCTTGCTTACATTTTTCGCAAAATAATTTTCATGAGCTTCTAAAAAACATTCCGATTGTCAGTAGGGGCGAAATATCATATCCCATATTGCCACTGATTATTTAAACGCAGTAAATGATCGATAACCTATGGGTTGGTCAAAACGGACCTGCTAAATGGCCACCATGATTCCTGGATATAACGCCGTTAGATCATCTTTTATGGGGCTTTATGAAGTCCATGGTTCTCTACGTTTATTGGCACGCAAGGAATCGAATAGTGAGAACTGCAACAACTATCAAGTGTCGTCCTGATGCCATAAGACTTACCAGAAAAACATGAATTCGTCGTGCTGGATGCTGCATTCAACAAAACAGGCCGCTCTGAAGTTAGCCTGAAAGTATGGGCTTCCTATATCTTTGGCAAGCTCTACGGTATCCAACAAGACTGCAATATTAATCTACGAACTGTTGAATCTTTCAATAAAGTCGTCAAATAACCGATTCGTCCTCAAGAATGCGGGATATACACGTAACACTCTCGTAATGTGTTTACGTCTTCTTTTTGGTAAAGACAAACAAGTAAATCCCTTGAGAGTACGAGCTAGACCTTACTATCGCCGCAAAAGGAACATCAATTGAAAAACAATTGAATTGCGCGTTAGGGAAACGAGAATTGGGAACGTTGAGGAGCATAGGGGCCTAAGTCTAAGGCTTTAACTAGATTTTCGCAAAAACAATGAGGTACCCGTAGCAGCAGGACGAAATATATGTACCCCCATCGGGTTTAGATGGTACGTCTCTGCAGGATTTCGATTTCCCCAATTCTTATTCAGATCCCCTCCGCAATAAAAGTATAATTTTTCCATCTGTACCCGGCGCATGTCTCATTTTTGTAGCTCCGGTATGTTCCAATACGGAATTACGGTCCGTCGGACCGTCGCGGAGTTTGGGGGGAGGGCTTACCGGGGGAGACTTTTATATTATCCCGTGTAGACGCGATCCGTTTCCGTGCCATATGCCGTCGTGTGCAACACTTGCGGCCCGCCTCCAATAAATCAAAACGTGTGCTCCACACCCGACTAGTAACTGCACGCCTTGGAGCTGAGTGTGTAAAAATGTAAATTTAACGGGAGTCGTCCGCGATTCCTACATATTACGGCAGAAACGCTTTCCCCCGCACACGGCGGTTGCGAAGGCGGTGTGGCCGGATAGGTGCAAAAAAATCTCCGTCGGAAAATTCGGGAAAAACGCGGGAAAATTTCTAAAGAATACTGAATAGATTACTGGGGAAAATGGAACGCGAACGATATGTGTGTCTGGGGGAGGAGGGGGGATATAGGCGAGGAAGAGAGGGGTATAGTCGAATATGTGACGCGTGATTTATTCCGAAAATCATCCTGGCAAATCGCGGGATATACGCCACAAGAGGAAGAAGAAGAAAGCGAGCGTATAGTAAGCTGGCGAGGAAATTGGGGGGATACGTTGGGGAGAATTGATGTCGAAATTGTGAGCTGAAGTGGTTGTGGGAAAGAATTATTTACATCCATGCATGAATAATGTTCTTTCTCCCGTAAATAATTCTTTTTTTTTTTTCGAATATTTGATCAATTGATTCAAGTTACTATTAAATACCAAGAAGAAATAGGGTCTGTTATATCTATGATTATAACAATCATACTTAGATAAAGCTTGACTGTTGGGTTTGTGAGTATGCGAAGAGGATTTTGTGATGGATGTATAAAAATTGCTTCAGGATCCTTAGATATCCTGCAAACAGATTTGAATAGAAATGTATGGTAAAGAGAATTGGACAAACTTTTAGAATATCTAATAAAAAAAGGGTAAAATTTCGAATGTTTATTGTATAACTTAAATATTTAATAATATTGGGAGGGTTTCTAATTGTCAAATTAAATGAAATAGAGCAACTTCTATTACATCATACACAATTTTCAGAACAGTTTTGAATTCTATTGACGTTGTTGTAGTCTTTGTAACGACTACATACATACATATAGATTCCCTTCTAATCATACCTAAAAAGGGCAGTAAAGCACTGTGAGGCAGTATATTAAAACACAATATAGCGAATCACTCCTCACCTAACAACGAATTGTTGTGAAGTGTGGAGTGAATCGATATATTGTGTTTACCGAATAAGGACGTTGAGAAAGTTCTTAACCAATTCAACCCTATACTTGCAGACTATCCGTAGAAATAGAGGAAGGTCGAAAACTAGATTTCTTAGATATTTTGGTGATTAACAAAGATGTAAAGTCACTCAGATGCTAAGCTCATTAGCCGAAAGATAATTTTAAATTTCAATTCTAATCACCCTCTTCCCAAAAAAAAAAGCATTATTATTGAAAACCATAAACAAAAGTATTGTTAAACAATATTCTCAAATTTAACTATCCTGTGATATTCATTAATAAAACACTTTATACTATAGATAGAACCGAAAAATGAAAATAAGTTCAAATTAGTACACAATAGTATCAGAAAATTTTAAAAAGGTTACCTAAAACAAAGAAATCAGAGAATAACATCTACCTATAACGATTTTCATACTCTACATAGAAAACCAACAAAACAAATTACTATTAAGAAATGTGGTATAGGAAATTAAATGTAAAGATTGTAATAAAATCTATATTGGTCAAAATTTACAACTCCTCAAAAAGCCAACCCAACAACATGAGCATGAGTATCATTTATCTATACGCGTAAAGGTTTCTCAAAACATTCATTTAATAATAGACATAGTTTCGATTTTTCCTGGAGATTCTTGACATTTTCATGTAATTTTATATTAAAGTAAGTTCCGAACTTAATATTCTATTCGAATTAATTAAAATTCCGGCCATTTGATTTGTTTGTTATCGTGGTTGTCTGGCTACATCTAGTGAAGAAACCCGTAGATTAAGATATTTTGATTTTCATAATTGGTAGCTATTTTGTTATACCCACTTTGAGGGTATCTTGTTAGCGAATTTGAACGCATCGTAAATGAGGTACGTACAGTTCCTCACGAAAGTATCCGGTCACCACGAAGTTTATCGAAACGGGCAGAGTATTTCTAAATTATAAGGTAATAAGAAACAACTAATGTGCATATTACATTCATTTATTAATACTCTTACAACAAAGTTTTAAATTGAAAACAATAAAAACTGCAATAAGAAAAAATATAACATGAAATGCGCATTATAACATGCACACAGAAGTATCCGGCCAGTAGGGGTTTAATGCAATAAAACACCCGGAGAATCACTTGACTCGGCGTGGAGACACACACTTTCATTAGTCATTCGATTTACGTTACTGGAGTAGGTTCTGTTACAGTTTATAAGTCTATTACGGGAATATCATGCCGAAAATTCGCGAAAGAAGTCTGGCAGAGAGACAGCTAATTGTTTCTTTTTAGGTGAACAAGGATATTCACAAAGAAAAATCGCCAGAGATACCGGCATTCCACGCAATACTATATAGGATATCATGCACAAGTTTGCTGTTCACAATAGTTTAACTAATAGGCCGCGCACTGGACGTCCAAACATATTAACGTCTCGAGAAGAGAGGAAACTTTTGCGAACTATTAAGAAAAACCCATTTTTGAGCAGCCGAGAAGTTTGTGCAGACATGCAAACAGCCACAGGAAAATCATTCAGTGTGGAAACTATTCGCTGAGTGATTCGAGCAGTGGGTATAAGAAGGTTGGAGTTTACTACCACTTACGTGAATAAGTTTGACGAATATTGGAATAAGGTCATTTGGACCGACGAGGCAAAATTTGAATTGTTTGAAACCTCCAGACGAAAATTTGTGTAGCGAGCACGAGGTACAGTGTTTAATCACGAAAATCTACAACCAACTGTGTAATACGGAGGTGGTTCAATTATGGTGTGGGGTTTCACGGCGGCGGCTGGTGTTGGAAAATTAGAGTTTATTGATGGCAAAATAGATCACATTCATTGCATTAATATATTGAAAAGCAATTAAAAAGCCAGTGCAGAAAAAATAGGTGTAGGAGATAACCTCATCTTTCAACAAGACAATGATCCGAATCACTGCGCTCAAAAAACTATATAATGCCGGGCATCAACTAAAAATACCTCCTCAGTCGCTCAATGTCAACCCGATCGAACATTTGTGGGCAATATTAAAAACTAGTCTTAGCAAAAAAACATAGAAACGCCAAAACAACGCCTGTTGAAAGAATGGGAAACGATAAGCCCCAGTGTTAGTCAAATCAATGCCCAACAGGATGAAAGCCATTATAAACTCCAGGGGTTATCCCACTAAATATTAATTTCCTATCTGAGACGTATTTTTATCTTTATAGTTAGTGGCCGGATACTTCTGTGTGCTTGCTAGAATGCGTATTTTATGTTATATTTTTTTGTTACTGCCGTTTTTATTATTTTCAATTTAAAACTTTGTTAGACTTAGAGTATTTATAAATGAATGTAATATGCATATTAGTTGTTTCTTATTACCCTATAACTTTGAATTATTCTGTCCGCTTCGATAAACTGCATGGTGGCCGGGTACTTCCGTGAGCAACTGTATATTATGCAATAAAGTACAGAGATCAGGTATCAGACTATCGCTATTAACCTTTGCGTCACTGCGTCAGGAAAATTACGTGGTTCCCTGAGTGGGGTATTTTGGTTACCCCAGCGGTTTTTT
>JARFOC010000452.1:29587-82142 GCA_031763485.1 Osmoderma eremita
TGGATAGTGGATAATTTGCAAGATGACATTGAAGAATTTATTATTCATGTAAGAGATTCGTCATCATCTGAAGATCAAACTGTTTCATCGACTGACTAAAAGTCGAAACAAGACATATGTGTGTGTAAATGCTATTCCTTTCTTAAATATTATTGTATTATATGCAGATTTGTATGATTCCAGCTATTTTTGTTACAAAATTGGAAACTATTATTTGTTAAAGGATTATATATTTTACGTTAAAATTAATAAATTGTCTAATACCCCAATTCCTAAATAAATGTTAGAAATGTGAATTACGTTAATGTTGAGTAATAATAAATAAAATTATGGCTTTTTCACTGGTTCTTAAAAAAAACTATGTTTTTTTATATTTGACTGTTTTCCTCAAAATATGCATTTAAAGTGTCAGAATCCCAAATAATGGAACCGGAAGTAATAATATACAGCTGATTCGACGATTTGGCAACCATTTTTCGAATTCTCGTAATCTCTGTACTGCACTCGGAGATTGAGACGATCTATAGTGTTATTCAAGTGGTACGCAAAGTTGCTCAAATTAAAACAGAAATAGAAATTATAAGATAATAATCGATTGCAAAATTTCCAAACTAAACAGATTTTATAATTATACCTAGTACCTAACTACGAGAAAATAGTGCCTAACTCGAACATTGAGCAAACTTAACCGGCGGGATGCATATATACGCTATCGTTGCTCAATACACACTAAAGCAGGCACACTTGTAGATACTCATGGGATAATTAAAAGGTATACCTATGGGCATCTCTGATTACGTGAATGATGACACAATCTGGTAAAAATTCAACCGGTGCATTCAAATCGTAATGTTAAGTAGGAGGATAACATTGTAATACATAATGTAGTTACCGTATTAATTTAAATTATATAGGGAATCGTGACGTAGAACATAAAAAAAGCTCTCAAATTAATTCTATTCTTATTGTTTAGACTTTACAACAGTACTATTTATTGTAAAATAATTGCACCATTTATTTATAATAGGCAAGTAATGTAGATATGGTGGTGAATAGAAAATATGCTTTACTTTGGTGCATTTTCCTTTATTTAGTAATGTGATATACTAGTAGTATAAATTATTATTGGTAAATAATACCAATTGTTTAAAAATTGTAATCGGTAGAAATGATTCAACATAAAATAATGCTAAGACTTTAGAGTTCTGGCAATCTGGTAAAAATACGTCATATACGCAGAACGGACTCAATTTCGTTACCTTTTTCGTCATATTTTGTTTTGTTATATTATGCTAGATATTGATATACACCTGCGGCCGACCCTGTTAAAAATAAATCATCCCATAAAACGCGAAGCGCGGTGATTATTACCTACCGTTTTTCCACATTTTACTAGAGAGTCGCCCTGTATAATGAGTTAGCAAACCGTATATGCCGCTAAGATTAATTACCCCTGGTAAATACCACGATGCAATCGACCAAAAATTCTCTTCATACTTCATCGATTTTTCTCAATATATCAATACATTCATTACTATATTACGTTGTGCTCGGTGTTTCGAGCTCGGCTTACTGCTACGTAATTTTATATGTAAGTCCATACATAGAACGTTGGTGTAATTACCAAGTCCAATCTACCGCGAAACATAATCCATTCCATTGGATCGAGTTCGTCTGACGGAACGATTTTTGTTTATTAGAAGTTCGTCGCATACACATGGCGTCCCCTCTTTATTTTTCGCTCTTTTTGTCGTTGGGGAAGGGCGAAACGAGCAAAGCCTCGGCCGAATATATGTGTACATATGTACACACGTGCTTAATGTGGTATTCGATCTGCGTATTTCGCTGCTGTGTTGTTGGCATTAACGGGATGCGTTCCGGATGAATGGGGACGCTGCTGTCCTGATGACGTGACTCTCTTTTTATGCCTGCCGTGTGCTTACTGCAGTGCAGTCAGCAAGGCAACGAGGGCGGTAGGTAGGAAGGAATGTTTGCTCGTCTATTTTATTCGGGAAAATTAACAAATGGTAGAGGGAAAACCTGTAATAGCTGTGTTGAAATATATTTTAGGTATTTTGATTTTAGATGTTCCTAGCAGTAAATAATTGTTGATTTTTCGAGAAATAACTGTTACCGTTATTTCTATATTTTTTACCCAATACAAGTACTAATTGTAAGCTAAATTCAATATCTCTCCTCGCTACTGTACAATATTACGCTTAATAATGAATACATTCAAACTAAATACGTAGAGTGTGATCGTAAAGTTTGGAATAAAATTCATAATATCAAGTTTTTTTTTATTGTATAAATCCTCGAACACGTATAGTAATTTTATACAATGGACATATTTTAGTTGTAGATGCTTGACAATATTTGTTGAATTTATGAAGTCAATGTATTTTTTTTAATGGCAACGTACACACAAAAATCATTTCTTGATTTAAACATATAATGTTCATAACAAATATATGATAAGTTCATATATGCGAGAACAAATAGTCGGTTTGAAAGGAACATAAAAATATTTTTAATTTAAAAACATATTAATCTTATGTAAAATAATATTTATGTTCAAAGCAAATATCAGATGACCAAATAAGTGCGGATCGATAGCACTTGTATATTATGTATCGTCTACTTTAGTATAAACCTTTCTTTTATCGGATACATGCACATTTTGTATTTTTTTTGTTTAATTCCTCGTTTTAAATAATTGAAATTAGCAACGAATAAATCTTTAATTCGACGTTGTTTACGCTATGAGTACAAACTTGGTACCAAAGCTGCAGTGGCTGTGCGAAAAATATGAACCGCATTCAAAGATAATGCCGCAAGTGATCGAACAGCACGGAAGTTGTTCAAAAAATTTTCTTCGGGAGATCTCTGCTTAACCAATAAAACAAGCTCTGGTTCGGTCTCTACGCTCCTCCAAAATTCCTCGATTGCCCTTAATACGTGTTCCTTCAAGTTTCCTCGATTGTCGCTTATCTTTAAATTTTTCGGGCAGTTTTTCGTCAAACTTAGCCATATATCCTCAGTGCACACTGATTCGGTCTCTTCTTCCTGGAGTTCTACAATACCGGCATACTTTTTTATATTTATTAATTATTTGAATATTTTAATATTTCTTAAAAGCATTTGAAAACGTGTTCCTGGAAAATATAATTCAATTTATTCTTATCTTAACATTTGGTACGTTTCCAGCACATACTCAGAGATATTTATACGCCGTGATCAACTAAGTATCAGCTGTTTTTTTGCGTATTTCTCAAAAACTTTCTAATTCAACAAAAAAAAATTTACTACCGAATAACAAATGAAACACTTTATCATACAGAAAAACAAGAATAGGTTGCCATTAGAGTTATTAAAAGGCGTCATAAATTCAACAAATATTGTCGGGCTAAGTACCACCTTTTATAAAATTACTAAACGTGTTCGAGCATTTTTACAAAAAAAAAAAATGTGTTCGGTTTGATGAATTTTATTCAATACATCACGACCACACTATATATTCACTTCATATTTCAATTTTTTTAAGCAAACAAATGCAGCGAGCCAAAGATACACATTACCTCCACTATCCAAGATCTCGTGCGATAGACCTTCCATCATTATCCTCGCAATTCGTCGACCACGCACGTACTCAACTGTGTAAGTACTCAACGTCCTTAATAACATTCGCGTTATTTGCCCGATAGATAGATAGCTGGACGTCCAGCTCACAAGCGTGTATTTAACGTTTCCTATCGCTAGGCAGCGATCTGGTGGCGCATGTGCATGTTAATTGCATTGAAAATATCGTTAGAAGGAGTAAGGTAAAAGGGGTTTATCTAATTGTCATATGCAATACCCTTCCAAAGTATGAACGAAAATATTCGAAGTGAAATGTAAATTTACTATTTGCTATTTTGAACATCTTTCTTTTTAATAAAAAGAAGCTAGAAGCAGGCGTGGAGCACTGACCAAGTGGGATACGTGCGAAAACAAAGCACAAGGACGAAAGAGAAGATTTTTATAGTTGATTGAAACAAGCTTCAGTATACTCATCATCAATTTTGTTGATGGCATTGTTTACACCTATCACCGAATGTCATCGCGTTCTCATAATAAGTCCAGAACTAACTATCATCGCCCTTATAGAATTCAGAAATGTCCTATGTTTCTTGACTGATTAATTTACTCCTTAATTAAAAAAAAAATAAATACAAATTGTTATTATCATCTTTTGTGTTACTAATTCCTGCAGCATACACGGAATTGTCCACTTTCATCTTAATTTATTATTCTTTAATGTGTATTGATGGTTACATAATAAACCATGTCTATCTCTCTCGGTTCTCAGTCGGCAATGTAGGATACTTTGCGAAATAAATAATAAGTCCACCCGGTGGCATATAACGAGAAATTCTCATACATAACGCTACACAATTCAAGAAGGGCGTTTGAAAGCCTTCTACAAATCAACATCACGGATTCATACAAGAAAGCAGTTTCTAGAGGCCTTTCTTGGCACAATGCAAAGGAATGACGGTAGTCTGCAGTGGCTGTGGTGCGAAAAAGGTAATACCTAAATTTTAGCCTGTATTGTAAGGACTCTACAAGGCAGCAAGTGCCATCCACGTAAATAGGTGTGTTCTGTTATTATGTAACAAAATAATCGAGCTAAAGAAATTGCTAAGGAAAGTCGTGAATTGTCCAAGAACGAGTGGATATTTCAAGTAAAGGTGCTGAAAAATAAAGATACATCAAACAGTAAGGGGTTGGAACGCATTTTATATACACTATACAAAGGCAATGAAAATATTTATTTTAATATTTTAAAATATTTACTTGTAGTAATTCGCTTATACAGCAACTATCCAAATTTAATAACCATCACTAGGCTTTTCATATTTGCAACTTCATTTTTAATTCACTTAACAGATTTTACTTATTATAATACCGAGTGATCAATTGAATTTATAATTATAGTAAGCTATCAATATGAAAACTTAGTTGAGAACACATATTCTTCTAACTGTCAATGAAGTGTTACGTTCAATTATGATAATGTCACATTTGTAAGGTTCTAAAATGTTTAATTTGGAACACAAAACTTTTCTTACTGAAAATTATTTCCAAAAACTAATTTCTTTGAAATTAGTTCTTTCATTTTTAAGACATTCATCAAAATCTTTTAACAAAGCATTTTAAAGCAACATAACCCAAAATTATTATTTGGCAGTTTGTGATAAACGTTTCAAATAGTAACATTACTAATTAAATAGTGTTAAACTTTGTGTAAAAACACAAAGCCTACTTCAATTATAAATTCAATTGATATCACGTTATTTTCCCAAAGTTGCCGAATTACATCAATCCAATGTAAATCATCGAATCATTATTAATAAATAAATTTAAATCACATATGCAGTGTGGAATATCTGGTTATTAACATAATCCCTTAAAATTCGCAGTTGACACCTTGTCATACAAGGATAAAATAAAGTCGAAACAAAACTATTTCAACTGTACTTTCTGTCGGCACTGTATACCGCTGACATTTTTAGACGATGAAACTCTGCGATAGCGCATCGAATTACACACGGGGAACGGACATCCTACGCGTACACGAAGCGTCCAACGAGATATCATGGGGTAAACAAAACGACACGACCGTCACAGCGCGGCCCAGGCAGTATTTGCGCGCGTGGTATGCACGGTTGGTTTTATGATGTTTACGGAACGTGCGCTTCCCAATATCGGCCTACTAGACTAATAATACTCCGGGGGTGTTGGGGGATCGCCCGCCCCGATCGTTATCAACCGCGTTTCGAACCAAAATTCCGGTATATCTGTAGTAGAACATGTCCGACTGTATTCGCCACCTTTCCACGCATAAAACTCTGTTATTTTTGCTTGTTTATCGACGTATTTTATACTTGCGTTTATTCATCCAGGGGTGCGTTGGAATTGAAGTGCGATAACCCATAATTATTCGCGAGACACCCCTGAAACGTGCCTACAACTCTTGGAGTTATTAAAAAGCAAATGTAATGTGACAAGAGGAAAGGGAGTTTTAATTAACGTGACAAAATAGCGCGGAATGCATTGGAGGGTTGTATAAGATCTGAAGGGGGATGAAGCGTCCTATATAATCCCCGCGGCGTTCACATACCGGATGATTCAAGTTAAATTGGCAAAGAATGTTAAAATATGGAGTGCCCTAGGTAGTGTCTTAGACCCGCTACTGTATTTTCTTTTCGCAACAAACCTAGCCACCAATGAAAATACAAAAATGGGCACATTCGCTGACGATACAATAATACTCTTTGCTAACATGGATCCTACAGAACCACCTGGCTCAAATTCAAAATTCAACACACCAATGAAAGATCAAAATTAATGAAACCAAATTCTAAATTAAAATTAAATTTTATGTTAAGAAAAAAACAATAATGTCCATCCATATATCTGAATAGCACACAAATACCCTTAGTTTCCAGTAGGAAATAGTTGGTATTTAAAAGAGAATCTCACATGGAAAGACCACATAACCAAAAAACGCAAGCAAAAAGACTTAAAGATAAAAGAAATGTGAAGATGAAAATCTTATTTCTCATTAGGAAACAAGATTCTTATCTTCCATCAAATGATTAAACAAGTGCGGCGATATGGTATTGGAGATGTGCTAGCAAGTGAATCCAGCCAATAATATAAATGACTCGATCCACTACGCATGAGCACAAATGCACCATACATGGATTACTTGAGAATAATAGAGTATTCAAAGAAGTTATAAACGAAATAAGTTTAAGACACCACAACAAATTGTAAGATCCTCCTTGACCAACATAATGGTATAAGACTAAAAATAATCTAATCGGTAAGGAGAACTTGTTAAAAACTCATGAAAATACCAACCCAGTTCTTAACACAACACATTAGTTCATATTATGTGCTAATAAATATGCAATTCAAGAAAAACTAGGCAACCATTATCCGTTTGAAAAATGTGTAATAAGGAAGATGAAAGTAGGCAAGGAGGAGAGAATTTAATATTCTGTAAGTTTTTACTGATATCTTAATTTGTGAAGAAAAAATATTATTCTGCATACAAAAAACTTATTAGACAATATTCTCATAAATCAGGCATTTATTTTTGCTTTTAATGCATCATTGAAACCTATAATTCCCTTTTTAATTTCATCCGCTATACCAAGCACCAGTATAATTTCTACCATTCAACCCGACATAAACTTGACTGGCTTCTGTTTCTGAGATCGCCGTTAGTAAGCGTCCCAATAAATTTCGGTCATTCGCACGACTTCCACACACCGACAAAGAGAAAGAATACCATTTCGCTCCCTCCTGTTCCCTCATCTAGAACTGCTAAAGGGACCTATAGCTACTAGGTCTTCGTTCACCTTAATGGACCGTTAAGTCTGCGACAGATGCGTCTTCTGTTCCCCGTTACAGAGAAGTATAATACGGGAGCAGCTACTTTTGTCGTCTGTTCTGTGCGCCGGCGGTTTTTATACACATTCGGAAATGAGACCGTCGAACGGCAGAACAAAACGCGGTCATTATAATTTTTACGGTGCTTAACCAGAGGACGTTGCAATAACCAATTATCGGCGTCCGTATAATCGTATGATCGTCCGTTTGATGTTCGTAAATAAAGAATCGCGAAGGAAACCCTTTCAGTAGTAAATGTGGAATCATTTCTTTCTTACTGCGTTATTTCAGAATTTGGAGAAATGGGTCAATGAATCCACCCACGGGGTCATCTACTTCAGTATGGGATCTATGATCAAAGGACATACTTTCCCCGAGGATAAACTGACCATGTTCCAGCGAACTTTCTCCAAACTCAAACAGAGAGTCCTTTGGAAATGGGAGACTGATACAATGCCTAACAAACCGGACAATGTCATGATACAGAAGTGGCTGCCGCAATTCGATATTCTGTGTAAGTAAACAAGAGATTTAGCAAAAGGTAACAGGAGATTAAAAATCTCTCTTTTTCGTATAAACCTATAACTCAATGTCAGTACGGCGACGACCTTAAAGAGTAAATTAATTGATTGGTATTAGACATTAGCTATGCAATATGATTTGGCAAACGAATTTTTAAAATCTATATCATTAATGTAATTCGCTAAAATTAAGATTAAATGCAGAAAATTGCTTTAAAATGTTCCTCTTTAGAGAATGAAGACTCAATCAGACCTAAGAGGGTTTTTATGGGTGCTTGGAGCTAAAATTGTATTAGCTTATGGTTGCGATTTGCTCTTCAGCAGACGACCTTCAGACCTGAAAAAAGAAAGATAAATATTAGAAACAGAATATATATCTTTATTTATTTTTTCGATATTTGCGTATTAAACTTTGAAAGACGATTTTAAAAAATTATCATAACCTTATGATGGGTTATGATAATTTTTTTAATTAATTGTACATCTACCAAATAATCTTGAAACATTATCCCCCAACATCGAACCAGAAAACGTAAATGTTTATTTTATTTAGTTCTTCATTACCCATTTAATTGTCCAATCCATCCCCACAAAATAAATCAGGGACAGCAAGAAAGCATCCCCAAAAGAGACAGCAGAAATTTATTCATAGGTTTAGTTTTCAATTAAAATTTGGGGTATATTAGCCGCAATGCGCGCAAAACACCAAAGGAAACAGAGTTTTCGCGGGGCTGGCGGTAAGAGGAACAGAGACTGTAATTTATTTTACACACAATTAAACGGGGCAAGACACCCCCTTTCACTTCATCGCGTTATATGGGGCAGAGGGGGTGGCGCGTGCGAGTTTACGCAAGGCACTAACCCCCTCCTCGCTGGGCCCCCTTTGCCTTCCCCATCTTAAATGGGCACGAGAGACAATTGCGTGCGTACGCAGTAAACGCCAGCGACAAGAACAATGCCGTTAAATGTAGCATGCGGTTTTGGTATGAGGAATGGCTAATTGTTTTAGGTACTCCATAAGAGATAAAATTATGGTGTCCTTAAATAATTTTTAAAAAACTTTATTTTTTACAAAAACTATCTGAGAATTGCTTTATTTTGATATGCAACATAACCTATTTCAATTTAAAAAATATTTATCTTCAACAAAATTGAGATATCCGGGCACAAGTGAAACATTGTTAATTAAATCACGCTGCACATTAAAACAAAAATTCTAAAAGTAGCATGACATTAAGAAATTTGCAAAATTTATTCTAAAGAATCATTGAAATGATATATATCTTTAAAAAAATGAGATATTTTTATAGATTCATCAATTTTTGTCCCAAATATGGCGTGTAACATATGAAACTACTGCTTATTAAATGGAGATTCCGTCTTGGAGGGAGTACCAGGAAAAAACGAGAATTATTTTCTCTAGGTAACTTGGCTGGCTGTGCTGCCCTTTCCCGCTAGGTACGTGCACTAGATACTCTCCCTACTCAGCGCGACTAGTAGCGTTCTTGAGGAAACTTCGCATCGGACAGGGTGCTAAACCCCGTTCAAGTCGCCCCTAAAAAGTTTTGCGGACTCTCTTAAAAGACAGCCATGCCATTTTTTCAACATCACTTAACAGTGCAACGAAATTGACATCATCCATTAGCTCCCAAATTTGTCGTCCTATAAATATTCCTTCCTTAATTTTGGCATCGCTGATCTTGGGGAATTTCTGCTGTAAACACATGAATCCACGCGAGGTTCCGTCCATGACTTTTACGAGGTTTTTGAGGAAACACAAGTTTATGTGCAATGGAGGTAGATACACACTTTTCAGGTCAACATTCTTCTGTCCAGGCAGTAGTTCATTACGAGAAGGCCATTTTTACCAGAATAGTGATCTTTCTTGTTTCTACTGTTCCACTCGCACAGGAAACAGCAGTACTTTGTGTACCCCAATCACATGCCAAGCAGAATTGCAAGTACTTTCAGGTTTCCACATATATTTCATTTGTATTTCTCATATTGGATAAGTGTTAAAAGTAATTTCAAGTCTTCATACGACTGGAAATTCCAGGTACATATTCCGACACTATTTTCAACCAATACATCCCCCGAACAGCTAAATTAGCTACTGCAGAAGAAACAATATTCAGCGTTTTTAAGGAATTTTGGAAAAATAGGATATCGACTTACAAGAAAACTAAGCCCGGCGGGGAAAAACTGATTTTATTCTTGAAATCAGCATCATCGTTTAGCTTAAGACACCTGTCACATTCTTTGTGACAAATGTGTTGTTTACCAATGTTATACTACAAATTCTGAAATTGGTTGCTAACGTACTTACTAGACGCCATTTGCGCTTGTAAATTACGATATTAAAATCGAATTACCGACACTTTCTTCAACAATTTAAGCCATTGCCATACCAAAAGACATAACATACTCCTCGTTTGCATGCCACCAGAACATCAAGGTGTTCATAGCGCACCTAAGACTCCTGGGGGCAACTAAAGCCGTCCATTACAGCGTGTTTCCTTAAATTCGAGATCTAACCTAAAATTATTATACTACAAATTTTCAAATTGGTTGCTAACGTATTTACTGGAACACCATTTGTGCTTCGAAATTACGGTATTAAAGTTGAATTACTGCCACTTCATTTAACAATCTAAGCCATTGCGATACCAAAAGCCGTAACATACTCCTCCTTTGCAGGCCACCAGAACGTCAAGGCCTTTATAGCGCACGGAGGACTCCTGGGAATGACTGAAGCCGTCCATTGCGGTGTACCCGTCATCGTAATGCCCCAATTCGGCGACCAATACACCAACGCCAAAGCGCTAGAAGCCAGCGGCGGTGGAGTCATCTTGGATTTCAGCACGATGCGACAGGAAGACGTCGACAATGCCTTGAAAACCGTCTTGGATCCGAGGTAGGTGCATACGTGAGGGGTGATGTAACTACGCCGCTCAAAGCGACCGAATTTCCGTCCTTAGGGGTTGAAACAACGGACATTAAACTGGTTGTATGTACCTATACACAGATATTCAACGTAATTTCCACGGAATTTCGCCTAGTTTGAGGGCTTTTGTATAGCGAGAAAGTTGGAAACTGCTCCCTGAAGTGTCGAGGAACATTGTCGGAGTTTCTGGTCGATTGAAGACATGGTCTTGGGGATTTAGAACTAATGGAGATGCTAGAATCTTGGATGTAGATGAGCCGTGTTGACCTATTTAGTTGTTTTTTGTTTATCTCAACGTTTTAAAATCCATGTTGGGTGTGTTTTAACATATGTACAAATGAAAAAGGAGAATAGGATATAATAGAAATTAACCTGCTACCCAGTTAAGAAATTTCGAATTATTTTATAGTCAATATCTCATTTTATTAACACAAAACAAGAGTGATGAGCACAGTATTGCGCAGAATGAAGGGGGTGCGGCAGAGGGCAACGCGCAATTTTCGTGGCCTATTTCAGTTACACAATGGCGCCCAAAAACTGATTCACATTCGATCTCGGTTCTACTTCAAGAAATGAATTTGTACTGCAAAATATTTTAACAAGCGCAAATTAAAGATAACCCTTTAAGTAATTGGTTTTCCATTTTATGTTTCAGTTTCAACAAACAAGCTAAAGAACTGTCAGCCAGGTTCAAGGATAGACCCATGCCTCCGCTAGAAACAGCTGTATATTGGGTGGAATACGTGGCCAGACATAAAGGCGCCCCGCACCTTCGTTCTGCAGCGGTAGGGATGCCCTGGTACCAATATTTTCTTCTAGACGTCATCGGCTTCTTGGTGGCAGTACTCCTCGCAATACTATATGTAATATATGCCGTCTTAAGATTTTCAATTAAGTTAGTGTTTGGAAAGAAAGAGAAGCCAAAACAGAAGAAGCAATAATACAATTTTAATTCTTAACTATTGTTAATAATTAATTTCTATGTTTTCGATGCATGATTGAAGATGTTATTGTGTGACAAAGAAAAATGTTAGTTAATTAAAGAGTTGTATGATTTTATTAAAGAAAATTTTAATAAAAAAACATATTTCTTTTCTTACTTAGATCATTCTTCGTTGCTATATTTAAGAAGGACTAAAAAATAACTATCATCCATTTACAATAATAAGTCATTTAAAATTTAGAGTACCCACCAAAACCAATTCTTATAATCTCAATCCTCTGCAGTTGAATATTCATTTTTATTAATAATCTACGTCTTATAGTTGAATATAGTCATAAGCAGCATTTCAAAAATAATTTTAAGGAAATCTTTTGTTTTTTTCTATTAATTCTCTAGTTAATTCATAATTTAACCTTACTCGAACAAGGTTTAGGATTTTCAGACAGATTTTCATCCAACCACGGTGAGTCAAAATTATACATAGATTAAAATATTTCTAATATTTTCATTCATTCATCTTCAGTAGAAACCGCGAAGAAGAAAAAAGTGTCAATTTTCGGACTTATTAACTATTTTAATTCGTTTTCACCTATTTTCTTTGGTCTTATAATTTTTCCTCCAAATATTTTCGCTCTTCATCTTTTTATTTTTACAACCAGAAAAACCTTAAACCATAAATATTATGAAAAATGATAATATTCCTAACAAAACTTGAAGACACCACGGATTCGGAAAATAAGAAATTATTGGTGCGTGTCTCCTTAAGGTAAGTTTCAAAATATCCAATGTTTCCTGTCGTTCATGCTCCACCTCATTATACTTTCAATAGAAATGCTTCTTCTGTGCTTGAATATTTATCAAATCTCTATTTGCGGTTAATTGTACGGCCCCTGCTTTTACCTTTCTATTTTCGCCAACTATTAGTAGTTTCCCTGGTGGCGCGCACACATTTCCCCAGTCCGGAAAAAAAAGGAAACGGATGCCGAATCAGAAGTACATTCTCCGAACGAGAAAGCGGCGAATTCCTTTTAGCCAAGCCAGGTTTTATATATGGTAGAGCGGCGAATTCTCTCCGGGGAGTTCTCGCCAGAGGAAGTTCCGGCGCTAATAAAGTTAGTTCAGCCGTTCCTGGACGTCGGAACGCTGACCTGGAACGTCAAGAATCCAGTAAGTTTATCCTTGGAGGTCACGAGGGGACTAAACAACGTCAGGACTAAGACGAGGAAGAGGACGAGCAACCAACTAAGTAAGTAACTCGACCAACGAACGCCGCTAGCACACTACAAGGCCTTCCTGCCGACGTTCAAATACTAAACACCCTCCCTCGCCCGCCCGTCGTAAGTCTGCGCTGACTTCGAGTATTTGCTAAATCTCTTTCGGACGGAGGAAAAGTTAAGCACTTCCGCTAACGGCTTTATAATCAACTCACGGCCTGTGCGGTTGTGTAGCTTATGTGTGTGTGAGAGTACGCTGGTGTCGGTTAATGGCGAGAGAGGGAAGAACAAGAAGTGGAATTATATAAGGAAGGTGGCCGGAAGAGAGGAAAGTTCTGATTGGCTCGGTAGTAAGTCCTTAACAGGCAGGCGATGTTGTGGTGCCGACTGCTTAGAGTATTAACGTGATTCTAACTTGCTTTTCCTTTTTGCAGCTGTCTATCTGTTCTATTTCTCTATATTATTTGTTCTGAATTACTGCAAACATATAAAGAAAGTAAATACATTTTTTTCTCATAACAGTCGTGATGAATCTAAAAATAGTAATCGAGAGTGAAGCACATTCATTTACGGGATCAGCAAATATTAGGCACAGATCTCGTATTATGAAGCAATTTTTAAAAATCAGTGCAGATAAAAGAATACGTGGACGATACAGGCATAAATAATAATATTAATTTGTTGACTCAAATATATAAAAATACACATATATGCACAATGAAAGTAGAAAATGCTTGAATTAACAAAAATCGTATTATTACAATTACGCATGTTAAATTCACCGAAAGTCTTTGTTGTCATAACAAGAATTCAAGATTCAAACAAACAAAATTTTTCAATATAATTTTTTTGAATTAACAAGCTGAAATTGTTGAAAAATTAACTAAATGACATTTTTCATTGAAAAAAAATGGATTATTGTGTGAATTAAAATGAGTTTGTTGAAAGGAAATATAAACATATCCTTGAATCTCTTGAATTCTATTAGCTACTAAGTACTACGTGTTGTTTACATACAAGTACAATTGAAATATAGTTTTGATTTTCGTTTCTTATCAGTTTTTAGTGGATACCTAATATTATATCAAATATATCTACACCATACCAGGTGAAGCTATGCATTAAAATTACTAAAAGATTGGCAATTAGATAGAATTATTCCTGTTCCTTTATATGTAGTGTAATATCGGTGTTGTAATGTTAGGGGAACTCTTTTTATGTAAATATTTCTTGTACTGTACATACATAAATATGTTGTGGGCAAATACATGCATTTAAAAGCTGACCGTCTTTCAATATAGATATACCAGCGACAAAACACCACATTAGCGACAAACATTACAGGTGTGATATCGATAGGGGTAAATATCGAAGATCATATGTTTTTTTAGCATTTCGTGTAGAATTGTTTTTAAAACTAAATCTACCATTTTCTGAATAGAACTAGATATTTTAGAACAAACAACAAAAATAATAAGAATAACTTAGGGTTCCATTTATGCTTTAAAAATTCCTGTGAAATCATATACTTTTCGATGTCCTCTTTAGTATGTTTCATTTATAATATTTCATTCTAACCTGCTTTCAAGTTTTTTAATACCATTACAGAATTGATATTCCCTTCCTTGAACAGAATCTCTCAGAACTGTTGTGCTTCTATCCATTTTATATACGATTTTTGCCATAAAAAGAATAACAGAACAATATATCAATATTTCGATCCTGTAATACATTTAAGAGTATTTAATTATTTAGATATTTCATCACCTAAGTAAATTTTTGTTAAAATAATAATTATTATATGTATTATGTATTATAAATACATTTTTAATTTGACCAAAAAATTCGTTTGACCGTCTTTAATCAAAAGTTTTGGATGAAATTACCAAATTTTGGTTAATCCAACACACCTTCTTCTCTCAGTGCATCATCCAATTTGCCATTTATTATACGTCTTATTTTTATCCACATGGTAGTAATTTAATTTAGCCTATATAATTAAGCCTATATATCACTTTAAATGACATTTTTGACGTTTTATGTACTATATCCAAGTCCAGTACTCTGATCATGTACTATAGTATTGGTACTGTGGGTTTCAAAAAATATCACGGCAGCTTTTGGAAACGTAGTATCACCTTGAGAAGCGAATTTTCTTTAATATCACATAAAACACTTTGAACATGCTCATGTTTAAGCTTTCTCTGATTTGTTGTAGCGTTAATATGCAGAGGGCTGTTAGAACAGTATTTCTTAGGGAAAATTGAAATGGGGCTATGACAAAAATCTGAAGTTAATCCGTTAAATAACAGCTGAGAAATTTGGTTAAACTTTCGTTACCGTAACATTCCTCAATTGACACTTAACTTCTAAAATTACTAGCCTTTCAGTGAAGTATTGTTTAGTGTGGTGATGATAAAATCCTAGATCGCTTGACTATCTCTTTTGTTTCGAAAGAAAAATCTGGGCTGAAATATTTGGTCACTGTATTCCTGATGCCTACCCCCGGTGCAGTTGATGGCGATGTTCAATTAATTTATTTAAAACTGAGATTAATATCGAAATCTAGTATAGTATTATCTTACTAAATTCTCCACAAACTTATCTTTCCAATGACGTGCCACCCCCATAAGCTATGAGCGATCGAACCTGTGTAAAATAATAATGTAGACTTCCTCAGAAGTAATCTCATCTACATACATATTCTTCTGATACAAACTTTTTATCGAAGTCCTAAGTCCGGTCCTGTTTCTCAATACAAAGCGAGCGTGTCACGTCATACGAAGCGATCAACGAACACACGTCGAACGTTCCAGGCCGCGCGCGCTGGGCTACGTGACCCGCCTGTCCTAATAGGTTTCGACATCTACTGTTTGCCGAATTTCCCGCAAATTGTTTGATTTATAGTCGCTCGAGGTTCGGTTGTTTCGCCAAATCGTTTCGAAGCCACGTGTCCCATATCTATTGACGTCGGATGTCGATTTCTCATTTATTTGCTCTTTGCCCTTTATATATATATATATATATATATATACATACACGCTGGCCTAAGCCGGAAGTAATCCTTACCAATGTGGTTTCGGAAAACAGAAATCAAAAAGAATTCGTTCCGTCCTGGTCTAGAAGTGATGACGTGGCATTAGTCTTTTTGAAATTTAAAAGAAACTGGTTGATGTTTTAGCTGAAATGTAGCGTTTCTCGTTTTAATCCTTTCTTTTTATAACGATACAAGTCTGAGAAGGCCCACAATAGCTAGTAACGTACCTTACGTTATTTTGTAAGAATATCTTCCGCATCACCCGCGCCAGCAAACATTGCTGTTGCGAGCAAAACCCTACTTCCCACGGTCGCGGTGAAAATTTAAGGATACGTAAGGAGGCCGCGGGTCAGACGCTGCAATCCGCACGATTCCCCACGAGATTTTCCAGGTAGCCGGACATCGGATCCGATCTGGTGACCCGGCCGAAATCGTCGGTGGGAGACACAACAAATCGCCATTTCCGTCCGATTAAACCGAACCCTTCTAGATGGGATCTTGAAAAATTCAGAATCGCCGCGGCAGGTATGCGGAAAAGAAATTGTTCTCGACCACCTACCGACGTATATATGACGTTAGGATCTATACAGAGGTACAGAATTCCTACAAAACACATCCATTTCTTGTGCGTAGAATTCATAAAAGAATATTACTGCGGCATCCAGTAGGAAACAAGTAAATAACCGTAAATTAAAAACCATGTCAATTTGAGATTACTCTCATAAAAAACACGAATTACAACGTGTTACATAGTTAAGTGTTCATCACTAGCAACATTAGTGGCATTTGTTGTTCTGATTGAGATGAGACCCGTGATTTAAACACAGTAAAGCTCTGTTTTCCTATAATATTTCTAAATGCATATTTGTAGATCTGTGATTGGTTGCACACTTAGCCATTTCAGGACGATACTTCTATGCTGCGAACGAATGTGGAAATCATGAAGGCAGAAGAGTGGTTTGTCGCAAATGACCTGAAAAGTGATGGAAATAAAACCAACCTTATTGTAATCACTACAAAGAATAGCACAGGATCAAATTCGGAGTAACGCTCAACAGTGATTGTAAATAGGATGCACACATACAAACACCACAGGTCCACTAGCCGAGTGCGGTATATGTAATAAGAAGAATTAGAACAGTGTCAACCGACCAAGCCGCAATAACAGCCTACCTCGCGTATTTCTATGTTAAAGCGAGTTATGGTATTCCGTTTTGGGGATCATACAGTGAGTCGGATGTCATTTTCATAAAACAAAAAGCAGCATAAGGCAAACGACCAAGGCAGAATACAGAGAAAGCTGTAAAAACATCTTCAAGCGCCAAGGTGTACTTACGATTTCATATTTTCTAGTCTGCTATACATCCATTGATACGAAAGACCCTTACCTAAAAACTCTATGCATCACAGTTACCCCACAAGATCCAGAGACCACTTATTACTGATCCGACATCGAATTGACAGGTCTAGAACAAGCAGCAATTACACCGGTTTGAAGCTGTTCAATAATCTCCGTGTAGTCGACGAAATACGTTTTAAAAATAAATTGAAAAAGTATCTTCTAGAGACTGCCTTCTACTCCGCTCGAGAATGCTTTGGAACAGAATTGCTCCGATGCAAAGCTTTCTATACGGATTTATTTATTTTACTAATAAATCCGTTTAAGTTGTTTTGTTTGTCCTATTTTGTCCGTTTGGTTTACATGCATTCCTTGTTCTTTCATCCTTTATATTTTGTTTATTCATTTATTGCACATATATTAATTATTCTTTATACCTAGTATTATATATGGCAATTATAATTTTTTTATTACAAATACAAACGTATACAAATATATATCTATCTATCTGTATTTCTTCGTAAGTAAATTCTCAAGCAAAGTCAGTTCGTTTTGGTCCATTCAGCACACAACAAATTGATCTACGTCTGACCAAGACAGGACAATAGTTCATTCTCGTCCGTCTCGTTTGGACAAAACGTGAGTCTCTTTTCGTCGTGACAATGTGACGGGTTAGGTGTATTTTATTGAAGGTTTATGGTGATTATATGTTGTTTCCTCCCAAAATATGTAAACATATACGGGTCGTTCCATTTCGAAAAAGTGTTTTTTTTGGAATATCTTGCAATAGCAACATTTAATTGTTTTTTCTGTTTTCAACATCTCAGTGAGAACAACGAGTGCCACTAATCTGCTAATTTAATCAACTTCATAGCTCCAATAATAACGAAGCTACCAATAGTAAACACTTGACTTAGGATACCGTGTATATTGACGAATACTTCTTCTACAAGCACTACCGAAATAAACATTAATATATCGCAATAACAACCGCTGTTATCATCTATAAAAAAACTGCCCTCTTTCGCATTACAGCAACGTCCTCCTTCTCGCGACACGCCCCCGACCCACCGACTTCACTGCCAAGTCGTAACCTACACTCGGGTCTTCACTAAATCTTCCTATTATCGTCGGTTCGGCCGGCGAAAGCTATAATTACTTAGCGTGCCGGCATCCGGACGGGCCCCATCTAAATCAAAGGGTGTATTAGACAACCTGACACGTGCTTATAATCAACGATGTTACGGTGCCGCCCTCTGTAACGTTACCGTCGTGTTATCGAAGGAAAAAAACGGCCCTGTCTCGCGGGTTGCCGAGCGCGAGGCGGAAACTTCCTGGCCTACTCCAAGTGGGAGTGCTTTTCCGTATGCGCAACGTTATCATCAGTATTTATCTCGTTCGTCATCGAGCTAGAGTAGACGTATATGTTCGAGATCAGTACATAGATATAACCTGTGTTTACAGAGTGCCCATCCCAAGTAGCTGTCTTATATTCGTTTATCACTTCCAACTTGATATGGAGAGTTTCAATTTGGATTTAATTGTGTTGAGGAGATACGTAACCTGGTCATACATCAACGCGAAGGCCAAGATATCTTGGCCTAGAGGTCCTTTTATTATTTGAAAAACAAATAACTGATTGCAAAGACGATTTTGCTGACACTTCGACCATGCCCAGGCACTTGTTTCGCCGTTTTTAGCTCAGTGTACCTTTCTGGATGTAATGGCAAACTCTTATACTAACCAGTATACACATAGGATGTAAGATGTAAAATTTTAATGGGAAGTGATTAATCATCTCTATTCAAGAGTAGTGCAACTATACCTGGTCTGTTATACGGGTGGAGAAAACTGCATTGCCCCAAACTACGTCACAGCAGCAAGGAAGCTCTAATCGGGAAACTTTAGCGTAAGGAACTTATTGCAAAGAAAATCACGTCCGTCATTTCTAGACACGCGTTTCGCCGTTTACAACTCGTCAGTGTACCTTTGTGCGTGTGTTTCTTAGTGTTCAGTTTGGTCCAGCTTTGTAACAGACCAGTGCTACTCTAAACTTAAAATAAATTGAAAATATAATTCCGTTTGAATCCTACAGCTTTAAAATATAGACTTTCTTTTACGCACGTCCGGTGGTGATAATAGCACGGAGGAAGTATTTTATGCAGTTCCCAACAATCTTTAATCTAGACTATGTAGCGACAAACAATCATACTCAACTACTTTGCAACTAATTCAGCTTGAAATGCATTAGGTTTCAGTCATTCAGCTGCCATATTGCTTCTACTCTAAGAACATCTTTATCATAATGGTTTGGAAACCACTACTAATGTTTGGAATTGACTACTAATGTTTTCCCGTGTTGCTAAAAAAAACAGATAATCTGACCTTGTTCAAATCTCAAGTGGCACGTTTACCCCAGTATTTTATTAGTTCATCATTCCAATGCCCTTCATATACTCTAAAACTGCTTTATCCAGAGGTTGAAGATCATGGATCATATTGTTAGGTACGCAATATAAGTGGTTTCCCTGTTCCTTTGCTCCCTCGTCAATTGTAATATCTAATATAAAATAATAGGATACGATGGCTTGAAATAAATTTAAAAATAAAAAATACCCTTACCACTTTGTTGCATAAAGACTTCTAAATACGTATTTCGACAGCTAAGTTTCCATCCTCAGCAGAAAACTACGAAGGAAAATAATATCTACGTCGAGTGCTACGTCTGATATCATATTCCTTTCTAGTTTTCTGCTGAGGATGGCAGCTTAGTCGCCGAGACACGTATTCAGAGTTATTTACTCAACAAGGTGGTAAGGGTAATTTTTTATTTTTAAATATAATATCTAAATCCGTAGTGATTTTCTGATCAGACTTTACGCTTCAGCCATCATAAGTTTCATCTAACTTTGCTAGTAAACCCTTCTACCTTCTAAAATAAACTAAATTAGTTACTAAAATTATGATTGCCTTGTAACGAGTTTAACCTCTTGTATTAGAATAAGCTACACAGCTGTGACATCTTACTAGCCTATTATTGTTACGAGTCTGGTTTCAATCATAGGTAGCTGAATTGTATTGAATGTCCGGATAGAGAATCTAATCCGTGAATTCGTCCTTTTGTGACATGCGACGTAGTGAATAAGTTCTCATCTCATCTTTATCAACTGTATAATAAACCATTATAACGACCTCAGAGCTTTTGGGTAAATAAACGTTAGAAGGCTATCTGGGTACGAACAAAGCAAGTGGGCCAAATTACCGCAAGGTATCGTACTTACCGATACGATAATCGTCCAGAAATTTATTAACAGGCTTGACCGAACTTATCAGAACCTGACAGAAGTTGCCAGAACTGGATGCTTACTAAACTTGACAGAACTAGACAGAGCTTAACGGACCTTCTGATAACTTGACACAACTTTACAAAAAAATAACAAGACGGGCAGAACTTGACAAAACGACAGAACTTGACTTAAATTGGAATAACTTGCCACAACTTGACAGAATTTGATGGAACTTGTCAGAACTTGACAGAACTTTCCAGAACTTGACAGTACCTAACAGAACTTAATATGGCAGACGCCAAACCCAGGAGATTTTTATATCTTTTACTTGTACTGTGCGTTACATCTATTTTATTCATTTTACCTTAAAACTAACATGAAAAAAACATTAAAATTGCAGGCCGGCTCTCATATTTCCGCTTCCTAAAAGGAGCAGTTTAATTCAACGATTATATTTAAGCCAAATTACAAAACGAATGCCGCCCCTCGGTTTAGGTAACCATACGAGTGTACACTTCGCGTAGTCTTAGTCCATGTAGTCATTATCTTTCCCGGAAAAAACCCGGACGGTAGGGATTTTACAGTACCAGGAAAATAAGAAGGAAAAAGCAATTACTTTACATCCGAGCGAAAGGTGACTTTTCCCCTACCTCCTGTCCTCTCTGTTGAAAATAAGAGAGCAGTCAGCGTAGAGCTACGTTGGACGAGTGAACAGGTGAAAAGCATTCAATAGACAACGTTGGAAAGCTTCGTTCGGGGCGAGGGAACCGGGGTATGGTAGGGGATGGGGCCATATAAAGGAAAAGAGAAACAAAGACACGAAAGATATGATAAATCCATTACACTAATAGCAGAGAGGTTAATAAAATTGCCGGGCGTACGTACGGCGTGGTACGTATAACTAGATGGCATTTTGTAAGGGTGGGAAAAGCAGAAGATAACAAAGAAAGACACTGACGACGCTGATACAGGTTTACAGGTGTTCGCTGGAGCGATAACTCGTTGCGCGGTACACAATGGATGTAACCGGGAACAAATACACTCTACGTAATTGGGAATCCCCATACCCCCCCCCCCTTTCTCCCTAGACACCCGTAATACTATTACATAGGTCTATAGGAAGTCTATATACCTGATTCGATATGAATACAATTTACTTCTTCTTCTATTTCGCAAGGGACTTTATTTATACTTATCTCATTGCTTCTTCGATCCACACCTACTCGTTCCTATTTTCAACATAACTATCTGCACGTCCGCCATATATTTCTTTATGGTATTTAAGCAAATTCAAAGGTTTTGAAACTATCCACCGTACTTTATCAAACACCCAGTTTCTTCGTAAAAGATTGTAGTTAGGTCCACCTCTGCGGTCTCGTTCACGTCTGAAGTATTGTATACACAAAGTTAATTTGACGCTATTTATATTACACAGACATATACATACAACAGTTTTGATTCCGATCTACAAATTATAAGTCAGGTGTATCAGAGGGGTCTAACCTATTACCTCTACGTTAGAGTTTAACGGGCAAGATACGTAGCTCGAGCCTTTCCCGATACAATGCGATACGTTGAAGTGGGGCAAGTTAGCTTGGTCGGCCGTACACCGTAGGCGAAATGAATGTATACATATACATACGCCTGACGCACAGTGGCTCAGAACGCGAATAACGCGATTGTTACACTAATGTAATTATTTAAAAGTCGTTCCTCACTTCCCTCTAAATACTGAATTTACATAAAGACTGTTAAAAAAACCTTCTTCAACACAACGTAAAAAATAGTCTGTCTAGAGAACTGTCATTCACTGAGCGTTAATTTAGAAAAAGCCTGCTAGGCTGGGGGAATATCCAAACACCGTTTGGAACGTATAGGATACAAAAAATGTGGTGTCGGAATTGCCCAGTGTGTCGATATTCCCCCGGTTTACCTTAAGTCACCAAAGTTGTGTAGCTTTTAGTGCTGAATTAGATACCGTTGAGCTATTTTTTAAATTCTGAACCGTTTAGAATTTATCTGAAAAAAACACTGAAAAATACCGTTTTCTCTAAAGTAAAATATTAAACACTTATAACTACTAATGTCAAAATAAACTTCAATATTTCGGTTTCGAAGATATTGGTAATAACTCTCTTATTTTAGCATTTTTCTTCCTCTTTTCATATTTTACTTTAAATACAATGGCAATTTTTAGTGTTTTTCAGATCATTTCTAAACTGTTCGAATCTCAAACGAGCAACTAATCACCCTACAGTCAAATCACCTAGGTGTTGAACACTAATTAATTTGCTTTCGGTTTTTATTAACCCCAAAGCGACATACAGACTGCATCAACATGGAAACCGCAGATTAGGACATATGTATAACCGACTTCATTCTCGGTTTACGGACGAGCACGGAAACAAACGTGTGGCAACGTGGGTATTACGACAAAGCCCTCACGTATCCTCTGTAGCTATTAAGTTCAGCGGTAGACGGCACACGAGCGCTGTTTCTGCGTCGTACCTTATGCGAGTCGCTTTTAAAAATGCAGGCGGCACACTCTACCAGATGCGCTCTACCAGTAGCGCTTGTCTGGACGGCGTCTGTCTATGGATGTGATCCGACTTAAATATAGAGACGGTATAGCCAGACACTCTTCGTAGTGCTTGTTCTTGAAGGAATATCAGAGTAAAAAACATGTCTTGTGTGTAGGTTGAATCCTATATCATGCACATGCATGGCCGTATATAAATTCTATTTGTTTATTTTTTTTTCAAGAATGAGATATAACGATGTAAAATGCTGTAGAAAAATATTGATGACGAACCATTACGCATTTTCCCCTAATAAGGGGATTACCATCCTATTGATGAGTAGCCACTAAAGCAACTAATGCAGCCTATTAAATATTCAAATGTTCCATCTGTCGTGTAAAGAACGTCATTCCATACCCTCCACCAGCGATGGGATCTATTATTGTCTAAATATCAGCAGAGTTTTGTACCTGCAATATCTAACATAACAGCTAAGTTTGAGTCGATCCATAATATTATTGAAGGCGTTGATGAAGGCTTCAACACTGCGGATACATATTTTGCCTTTAGCAGGGCTTCCGACAACATTAACCGTAAGGTCTTCTTGGAGACGCTGGAGTGGCAAAGCATTAGGGATAAGGCGCAAAATTTTGTGAAATCCTCCCTATCACAGAGAGTACAAAATCCTCGGAACCTCAAACGAAGTTAGTATATGTTGGGAACTAGAGAGAGTAAAAACGGGGGCTCTCTTTAATTTTTTATCTATGTATGAATCAATGGATTACCTATGCATTAAAACTTTTCGATAGTATATCATTAGAGCAACGACCCATCTTGAAAATTCTCTATATTTGAATTTGGCGCCACCAAACACAACAGGGTGCTTATAGCTACCATATATCACCTGTCAGTAGAGTTTCTCTGTTACTTCGATGCGTGCCAGTAAGTTCAAGACACCTGTGAAAATTGTAAGTTTTTGCTTTGACATTTACACAGACATTTTGCATTGTCTGCTTTCTTTGTGCTTCATTACACATAAATCTAATCAGCAATTATTATTTTCATCCTGCCATAACCTTCAAACAATTTACATTTCGAACCAACAAATTTTCATGTAAAATTTATCACGGAGCACATTCGACCACATGTTGGTGGAGCAGTTCCAACCGCACTGGCTGAATGTGCCGCATGATTATTTTACATGCATTATATAGTGCCTTAAACATTTAAAATGGTTAGGAAATACAACACAAAAACTGATGAACGTAAGTTGCCATTCAAGAGGTTTTACGGCATAACATCTCGGTGAGAGAAGCTGCAAGAACATTTAACATGAAACGCGTCACTCTTCATTGCAGGATTCAGAATTTGAAAAACAAGCACTCCCCAGATCATTTAAATAGATTATACAATGATAGCTGTGCAAATGAAATTAAAGTGGGCCGAAAATTCGACCTATTCCAGCAAATACACTGTAGCTCAAATCTGCAACAACGAGCAAGAAGCTGAATTTCTGAAATATGTAGAGACATGCTCCAGTATGGCACAACTTACAAGCAAATTACAATATTCACACACGATTATGCAAAAATTCTTCCTGGATGCAGGAATCCCCAGTCAATGGGATATCAACAAGAAACCTGGAACAGGCTGACTGAAAGGTTTCATGAAACGGTGGTATAATCAGTTTGAGAAAACCAGAGAATACTAGCTTAGCGAGGGCTACAGGCTTTAACAAAAAAGCAGTTTCGAATTTGTTTGAAAATTATTCTGCGGTTTTAAAAAATCCAGAACATACCTATACGCAATCATGGGGAAGCAGGAGTCACAACGGTGTTCGAACCAGTAAAAATAGTATCACCGAAAGAGAAAAAAACAAATGGGCTTGGCAGCACCTGCAGAATAAGGTGAATTAACGACATTTGTTGGTATTATAAATGCAGGGGGAGTGCACTACCACCAGTGTATTGTGTTTCCTAAAATACGCAGTCCTGAGGAATATTTTTCTGAATCTGCCACATCAATTCTTGAGTTGGGTAGTAAAAAGGGATTGATGACGTTCATCTAGTTTTGCGTGTTTTGGAGCATATCGAAAAGAACACACTCAATGCAGCAAAAATAGAAAGATACTATCATGAACGGCAAAGATTTTGCAGCAAGTTATGTGAATCAGACTTCGTCGCCCTCAAAAAGAGCTCTCGAATTCTCTATAACCGTAATATCTACATCGCACCTACGAGCGTATCCCTGGAAAAGAGAACTCCCCGAATTTCCAAAATGGTAATTTTTTCTATGCTGTCCATTTTTTGTATGAATTCCCTAATGTATTATCTTTTAGGCATAGCAGATATAATCAAATGTACTGAAACGCCGGTATCAGTCAGGTTGTTACCTAGACCCTGTATAAAAACAGAAGGAAAAAAAACAATATATACCGACATTCCGAAGAAAAATCGGAAATGGAGTATGAAAAACAAAATCGAAAAAAGGCTGAAAGAATGCAAGCGCTAAAAGATAAAAACAACATATTTTTCTGAAAATAATCAATAGCCCGAAGCGGTAATCGAGGAAAGATGGCACAGTACGAGTAGATCTGATAGAGCAAGGTGAGTACATTTGGATACAATTGCAATAAAACTTCTATGTCATGAGAGTGAAATAAACAAGAACGACTTTTCACTGATGAAATTTCTAATGGAAACTCATGTTAAATATTATTTGAAAAGGTGTTCCAAATGCTCAATTTGAACGAGTTATCACATAAAGTTTTTGCGCAGAAAGGCGGAAGGTTACGCACTCTATTCGTATGGACAGTTGATTCTTGAGATAATGTTAAAGTTACCATCTCCAAAAAAACCATCAATTATATCATTTAGAATTAACCTTAAGCTTTACAAAATTTGGTAAAATTTGGCTTTTGTCTCGTTCTCTTCTTTAATTCACATAAGACTTTCTTTATTATCAGCATTATAATTTATTTTGACTAGTTTTAATAAAATAGGTACAGTTTAGACGCTACAAATATATATTTATTTTGCTATTCCTTTCCTCTGGTATATTCAATGGGCGAATACTACTACGGGGGAATCTGTACCTTTCATTTGAACGTGCCACCAACGGCAGATTGAACCATTTGTAAAGACTAAATTAAAATTACACTAAATTCAGAATAACTGATTCTAAACATGACAATTAAAAAAAAAAGCCAGTAATAATCCATGAGAGCCCCATGACGTAATAATAATACCATCGGTTAAATATGCCTCCTCTTTCATATACAGTACAAGCCGGTTAATGTGATCGCGGATAATGTTATCATTTGGCAATTATTATATCAATTATAGGAATCGTTTATACGGTAACTAACGGAAAAACGATCGCTTATTATAATCAAAACATCGGTTTATGTTATCGGTTTTTTTTCTCGATACTGTAAAAGAACAACATGGATCTTTTGTAAAAAGTCTAAACTCCTTATGTATATGCATAAAGCATTCTCTCGGAACCCTTTTTGGCTTATTTTTATATTAGCGCGTGTGGATGATTTATCAATAATAGAGGTTGCATTTTAATTTTTATTTACAACAGTTTGTTTAGATATTCGTTATAATAAAAGCCAAGAGATTTAACCCTTAAAGAAAAGGTAAGTGTAATCGAACAATAACATAAATGGGTGAATGTGAACCAACGAATAGCAGCAATGAAATTGCGAAAAAAATAAGTCTTCTTGATGCCCTGCATATTTCATAAATGTCGTGGCATCAGATATTGCCAAGCACTATAATAAACATGAGAAATTCATCGATAACGAACGAGAATTAGAACCTGAAAATTTATGTCCGACTAACATCGGTCAATATTTTGAAAATTGATACTAATGGTAGTGTTGCTGAACCACTCACTTCAGAGGATTTTTGTAAACCAGTAATGAATTAGCAAGGAGAAACTGATGCTGCTAACAAACACGATATTGATCCTGCACAAATTCTATCAAATCTAGATGTGAGGCAAGCACTAGAAGTACTGCCACGCGGTGTGCATGCACTAAGCACTGATTTTGCTCTGATTTTGCTCTGCAAAAACTTTTGTTAGTGTTATACTCAAATCGAGGCAAAGACAATCGACAATGGCTGAATTTATTAACAATTAGTGTGTTGTATGTACTTTCTGTTTTATTTTTATTGTAAATTATTTTTCAGTTTAAATAAATAATATCCTGTCATTTTACTATGCTTGGTTAATTATTACTATTAAAAACTAAGTTCACTAGAATTTAAAAAAAGCATAAAGACACTATATACTATACATAAACAAACGCTTGGACAATATATCTGTCGGATATTGAACGGTTTCTACTGTATAATTTATTCCGTTCATTTTACAGGCTGTATACACAGATCAGTTCGCTCAAGTAGATATATCAACGTGCGGACATTGGGTGGGAAGGCAAGCGAAGATATATCGGACGTTTTCTAGTATATTTTATCAGTTTCATTTCAGTGATCGTTCGGCTGAAAAGTTAGATTAAAGAAATGGATGCCTATAAAACAGCAGGGAAGGTAAAAATTATTAAATAGTTTTATGCAAATTTAAAATAAAAATACCCCTTACCACCTAGTTGAGTAAAGAAATCTGAATACGTATTTCGGCAACCACGTTGCCATCCTCAGCCGTAGAAAACCACAAAGGAAAATACCGTCACTAATAACATTGATGTTATTAGTGGCTTTTACCACCTCGATAAGTAAAGAAGTCTCAATAGGTATTTGGGCAATTATTTTTGTTTTTAATGTTATTTCTAGCTGTATATGAACACCTTTTTTAATATTTCCGGAATCTTTCATTCCAAATTGTTTCTTCTATTAAGTTCTGGCAGAGTTTCCTTTCTGATTATCCTTGATCTGTATAAGTATTCTTAATCGAAATATTGATCAAAAATTTAATTGATAGGCAGTGAAGTTTTGCATTAATAGAAGCAATCGCAAACCTCAGCCATCATACACGCATACTACGGAACAATGCGCACGCCAATCAATACGTTGAGTGAACGGTGACAGTTTGATTAATGGACCCCACTCCCCTTAGCACCGCTCGTCCAATTTCAATAGCCACCCATATATACATACAAATGCTCGTGACAAGCGACCGATTATTCGCAGGTCTGGACTTCACGTTCGAATCCACGGATCAGTGACGTTCTAAACTATAAATATACAGCAAAGAAAGGACGGAAGGTTGGTCGATGGTAGAGGGCCGTCATCGGCTTTTGTGTTTAACGCACTTGAAAGAGAGTCAATTTATCAGCAGCGGGGCCGGCTATTTTTCTGATTCGGCGGCGTGGATTGCGTCATTTGCTAATACAAATCGCCCGATGACTAGCATCGTTTATAATCTGCCTGTTTACGCTGGGCCTTTGCTTCGACGATTGTCCGAAATTTCGGCTACGTAAAACGTAAAACAAAGCCGATGAGGGTACAATTTAAAGATGGGATCTAGATGTGTAGGCTTGTGTTGAAATTGGGTTAGTATGAACAATTGCAATAAAATTCGAAGAAGAAGATTCCTTTAATAAATATTTGCTTTTAAAACTTTCAGAATGGAAGCCATTTTCTTGCAGACCACCGTTTTTGATTTGTGCTAAGTAATAGTCAAACTAGACCTGCTCGTTAACTATAAATTCAGAATGGATATTTTGAAGCATTGTTGCTTTTACTATAACTACACCAAATATTTCAAGATAGATATGGAATAATATCTACCCACATTTAATAGTTTTATCTTTTTCCTTTTGCAAGACACTTGAATACCTCTTTTATTACACATATTTTTTGTATCATCTACATCTTCTCCCAAAATTCTTCCTTGCGTCTTGCTCCTCAGGTTTTATTAGTTCTAATTCTAGTTGCAAATTGGTTTGTGGACCGGTGTTTGTGTAATATCTTCTGTCATGTTGATTTTTTAGAGGTCCCTCGTGATTCCAATAAGCCAATTGTTCTTGACTTTAAGTGGGGTAGCAAAGTTAACAATTCTTTTAATCAGTCTGTCATTTTTAATCCCAAGCTTACTACTATGAAGTTTTCCCTTTTCTTGTAAATGTCTTTTCTTAGAATATTGATAGGGCTACTGAGATTCTCATTTCATCCATATCCCCCCTGTGAAGACTATAACGAAGATCCTTGGCAGAATTTTCCTTTCTTGCTTTCCTACGTCTTTAGTTGGAGATTACCCTCCAACGATGATTGTTTCTGAGGCCGACAAGGCTTGAAGCTTTGATTACCGTATTGTAGTTGTAGTGTCTTAGTTTTGCATTCCAGAATATTTATTTTTTGTTGTATCTATTCCATGTGATTCTATTGGATTCTCGTGGTTAGAAGATTCTCTCATTTTGCCGAATTTAGTCATAATCGTACATTTAATAAAATAAACATTTATACGATACATATATCAAAATTCCATACCACATTCGTCCCGCTTCGTGTTTGTTTCCCCTTACGCTTCCCCAGTACACATATACATAAGCTCCCCATCGGGTCGGCCGGACACTCAGATCCCCGTCATTATATTGATATTTATGTTCGAAACACTTGCTAGACGCTTATTTATGGCCGTCCATATTTCAGCGTTACCCGCAGGAACTGCCCCATTCCACGGAGTGGAACACTGGACTCGCAGGTAGACGCAGCGTACGACCCCCCACACCGGCCCCAACAGTAGACGCCACGCGTCCAGACCGCTGGTGCTTTGATAAATGTCCGGGCGTAACTTTATTTTGGGCACAGTCTTTCATATTTAAATTTTCGTTTAGGCGGTCGGTGCTAGGTGTCGCTCGCGAGAACTGATATGCTAAGAAGAAATGGGTACCGTGTCTTTTCTTTGGAAATGTATTGGGGTAGTGAACAAAAAGTTAGGAGAATAATAATATTTCTTCGTGCCATATATACGTGGAATAAAATAAAACGTAATATATGATTACTATGCGTATAAAATGATAATCCAAAAAGAATGAAGAAAAGTTGAATTTTGTGGTAAACTTAATTATTTTAAGTTATGAATTTAAAACATTCCTAAAATTGTTTCACAGTTGACTCGTATTGCTATAAAAAAAACCATCCGAAAATGCTTATTGAGACGCCAATGGCTTCTTATCCGATATACCTAACTTCATTAAATTATTAAATTAATATTAAATTAAGATGAACAAGTTCAAACCGTACAAACCAAAATTTATTCGCACTTTACAAGAGCGAAACTATGACCAGCGTATAGAATTCTGTTTTTGGTTTCAAAGAAAATTAGAAGAACAACGATCATTTGTATGTGTTAATTAGTAACGACTACACTTTTTCTTCCAATAGAATTTAAAGCCACAGAATTTCCGTTGGTGGGCAGATGAAAATCTACATTATCAAATATAATTAAATAATCCACACTATTTTAAAACGAATGTAGAGTGTGGAATCTTTAATAGCTAAATATCTAGACCATACTTGTTTAGAAATAATAAATTCAACAAGATAATTGAAATTTTCACAAAATCACCTTTTTAACGTAATTGTCCCCTCGAATTAAGAAGAAAAATATATTTCCGGCAAGATGGTTATCCGGCTCACAGTACCATCAAAGTTAGAAATCACCTAAATGAGCTTTCTCCGGCAAAATAGATACGTCGCTTTTCTGAGAATCCGTGGCCACCACGATCCCCGGATCTGACAGGTTGTGAGTTTTTCTTTGGAGATATTTGAAAAGTCAAGTATACAAATATCGCCTATTTAGAAATATCGACCACCTAGAATAGACGAGAAAAGACATGTCGTAATATGAGAGTTTTTGTTGACCAAAATTTAAATATTTCAATTTTTCCTTTATTTAGCTTATAAATAGCAACAGTAATTCGGCCAACAGTGTTGTATTGTATTGCATTGGGAATTTGAAGCCGACGAACCAACCAGGATATTCCAGATGTATATGGTAGACACCTAATTACGCGAAATACCAGGGCGCAAAGAGTAAGACGGTTGGGACATGTGATACGGATGAACTCAAATCGAATACTGAGAAGAATATTGAAAAGTGGAGAAGGAAGCAAGAAAAAGAAGGGACGACCGAAGAAAAAGTGGTTCAAAGCTGGTTTTCATACATGTGTTTCACTCCTATTTACAGATCTTTTATTTATTTATTTATTTTCATAATATAACACTAGCGGATATAACAATCTCAGAACTCCTACGCACGGAATCACGGCATTCGGCAATCTCCGCAATATATGTGCCATCTAATCTATAACAAGGTACCAGACTATATCAAGAAATGTAGAACTACGTCTGGATTCAAGAATCAGTTGAAATCGTACTTGGTCAACAATACCTTCTATTGCGTTAAAGACTTCTTGAATACCTAGCCATCAGTTTGTCTAATTTTGTATTGTATCTAGGTTAATTGTAATTGTATTTTACATCTACATGTTAATTGTATTTCTAATTTTGACGGTACTCATATCACTATGTGATCCTAGAGTTCAATATATATCATTATTCAGATACAGTACCAGCTTGGGTGTACAACTACCTGACATAAATACCTGCCCCTTCTTAGGCACACCTCAACTACCTTTCGTTCACTATTGCTTTTCGGTATGCGGAGTCGTCTCATATATTACACAATTAAGTCTGGTGTAGGATTATATTCCAAAAATTGAAGATGCCGTGGCATTCTATTGTTTAATATTTTCTAAGTTGTTTTTATCAACTTTATTTTTGCGAAAGTATCCTGTGACTGCAAAAAATAGCAAAAGTATTGCTTTGTGCTGTTACTCTAGAGGGCGTTTTTGCCAAAAGCATCTGAAGAGGGTTGCCTTTAGAGTTTTACAATTTCTTCGAAATATAACTACTAATCTAGTTCATTTCATGTTTTTCTTAACTTAGAAAACAACACACAAAACCACTTTAACCCTATTTATAAAACAAAATCATATTACACCAACCTAAATACTTTTTTTTTTGGTTTCCACTCCAACTGAAGATCCAATTTTCCTTTTTTTCCCATAATTAAAGCGTAACTCGAACCGCGCTCGTTGGTGTCCTGCCGTCTCGTGCTGTCCCGTTTCAATTATTCACGCCTTCCTGTACTCGCACACCGCCTATCCCCTATGCGCCCAGTTGCGCACCGCCACCCGACAATAGAGGACGCGCTAGTCATAATTACGTTCGGTTTTTGTTCCCGTTTGCTATGCCGCCCTTGTCCTCTGCCGTTTTTTGTTTCAATTCTCGTTTGTTACAGGATGCCGCGCTTTGCAGCGTAGGCGACGCGACCCGGTGTCGTCCTGTTCATTTTTAATCCAGCCGAGTGTTCCTAGAGCCGACCTGCTACGTGTAAAACAGTAAAAACCTAGACTAGGAGAGGTCGTCCGTCATCTTAATGCACATCTATAAATTGCTGGGAGTTACTCATACTTTTTATTTGGGGACGTTTGCGAAACAATGCGTCTGTATATCAGTTCCGCGTAAGCTAATTTTACGACAGAATATCGCTTGGAATAATCATGCGTTATAATGGTTTAAAGTTGTTCAGGATTATCCCAAGATGTTCAGAATCAAAACCAAAACAGCTTGAGATATGAATTAATAAAACTGTTGGTTCATGATTTAATAGAACAAATTCTTTAAATGAAATATTGTGGTGAAAATAGTTTGTAATTGATACAAACATGCTTGAAACAATCCAGAATTGACTATACACAATACCAATCAATGTACTAATTCATCGTAGCAACTATAGGGTTAAACTGGAATATAGTCTGCCTTTTGCAGATTGTTCGACCTCTTCCTTTTTTTTTATATCCATGATACTTCAATCTGATTAATCATGAAGGTTTGCATGATTTGACGTAACATGTTCCTGCAAGTGTTTATTTTGTAACTGGTGTAGTATTTTTATGGGAAAAAACTGTATTTAATATATTTGCTGTACCCTACATGACCATACGATTTATAAATGAATCGACTATGCGAATTGCATTAGTAACAGCACAAATACTAGAGAATAAGTTTGAGATATGCTGAAGAAACTATAAATACATGTAGTGAAACATTAGGTACAGCTACTCGGGAGTAACAATAATTTTACTCATATTTGTAATGTAATCTTACTACAGTTGAAATTATTTTCAATGTAGATTATAGCCAATATATCATATGGATTGCGGTATTTCCAAACAAAAAACTTTACTCCAGTTACAAAATAATAAAACTTTCATGTCAATCTTACCACCGATCAATACCACAATCTACAAGCTCTTAGGCGCTCCAGAAAATAATATCTCTTTCCCAAAAGTATCAAATACTAAACCGGAAACTTCTTTGATATTCTCACATCATCGAGGACAATATTTCACCCTCCGCATAGCACATATTCGAAGAGGCCATCATTAAAGACGAGTTCCCGTCTTCCAAGGCAAGAAGATAACTCATCCGCCTCGCTTAAAGACAATATTCGCCAGTAACAACCGACACGATGGTTTTCTGTGCCCGACCGGTAAACAATCGCTCCGAAATGATTGGTTCGCTATCTGTATCTCCAGTTCCACTCGTTCATCTGTTTCTCTCGGATACAATCGTGAAATGGGGACGGATGCTTGCTTGAGTCGAGTCAATAATGTATTACTTACCACCGATACACTTCTGAAGATGCTTGTGATACGAAAGCGAATGTAAAGTAAGAATATAACTGATGCGAGGAGTATATACACTATCCGTCAAAAGTTTAAGACATTGTTCAAGCATAAAAATTAAACTCTCCGATAAGATGTTGAAAGCAATTATCCCTATGTATAGAGACTCCGTCTTTTGTTACTCTAGGTATATGTACGCTTGTTGCCAATTTGATATTCTGGGGATGTAACATAATATTAATTGTGAGTCTGCAGAAAATATATACTGGGTGGTTTATAAAGAAAAGGTGGCACAGAACAATTCACTTTTTTAAATGGAACACAATGCATATTTTTTAAATTAAAGAACCCTAACTAAACTACATTCCTCCCTAGATTATGAAAGTAAAAAAGTTTGGTGGTTCTCTAGTTACAACTATTCCTGCTAAAAAAATTTAAATCACATATCACAAAGAATGTTTTCCTGTGTCCAAACGCTTGGACTTTCTTGAAAAGCTATCTTGACGTTGATGCAATTTGCTCTATTTTTGATATGTATATATCCCTGAGAAAGAATGTACCAACCATAACTTCCCACGAGGATTTACGAACTCAATCAAGCATAGCATCAAAATTAAAACTTATTTATCACAGTAAATCGACTAAAACTAAAAATGTACTATGTTATAACGAATTTAAATATCTCAGAAATACAACCAAAACTGAAATAAAAAGTGCCTACAACAATTACTTACTTAAAATGGAACAGCAGAATAAAGACCTCCCAACCGTCATTTGGAAATTTCTGAATTCAATTAAGAGATCTATCAGAAGGCGTCCGAGACTAAAAGATAATGACCAAAATGAATACTCCAATCTATTGGAGATTAGGAATGCTTTCTCGGCTTCTTTTTCTTAAACTAATACACTCTCTGGCACTTCGCATATTGTTGATACGTATTCGTTTAGCCTTCTCGTGTGCTCTCACATAATAATGTCAGGCGAGCAATGGGTAATCTGTCCAACAAACACACAGAAGGCGAAGGCCCAATCCCCAGCTTTTTAATTAAAGATTGTAGATATGTTTTCGCCAAACTGTTATCGTTTATCATTAATTTTTACATCCAAACTGGAATTTATCCGACGCATTGGAAGAAAACTAAAATCGCCCCTGTGCATAAAAAAGGTAATCCCGCTTTAGTCTCCAATTATCGCCCGATATTCGTCATATCTAACTTTGGAAAAGTTTACGGACGGCTTCATTTCCCATCTATGCCCCTTCTTATCCCAACACCAGCATTTCTGAACGTTCAAATGTCACCAATTTGGCATCTGTTACGCAGTTCATTAGCGAGATGGTAGCAGATCACCTAGATGATGATTTGACAAAGGCTTTCGATTCGATTGACAACAATTTATTAATCTCAAAAATTACTTCATTTGATTTGGTTCCATCCGCTACTAACATCTTAGCGATCGTCGATGCTATATGTTCTTCAACAATCACCACTCTAAGGAACTTGTATTTCGCTCAGGGACCCAAGGCTACAATCTGGGTCCCCACTCATTTAATATCTTCATCGATGAATTGCTTCATGTGCGTAGCTGTCCAGTACTTACATACGTGGATGATGTCAAAATATTTGCTGAGATTTCTTCTTGCGCCGATGGGTGTGATTTGCAGGCAATTTTAGATACATTTGCAAACTGGTGCAATCAATAAATATATTATATTATTATGAGTATCAAGAAATGCTGCGCAATGTCTAACAGCCGAGCCGCCTCTCCTATTGACTCGAGTTATACCGTTGACGGAATACCCTTATTTATAATTTAAAAAAAAGTTTTAGGACCTTGGAATACCCTCCGACAATCAGCTGAGTTTTTAGCTACACATTCAAACTCTATGTGCAAATACATCAAATTGTTGCCGACCTTAATGCGCATATCTCGCTATTTCACTGACAGTAAACTCATTAAAGTTCTTTATTATGCTTACGCAGGAAGCAAGATAGAATACGCTGCTTTGGTTTCGAATCCTATCTATGCTTGCGACTGTTCAGAACTGGATCGGATGCATCGAAAAAATATCTAAACTTCAAACTGGACGTCAATTACCCGGAGAGAGGCACAGCTCTTGGAGCATCATGGTATGTTATGATTAACATCTAGAAGAAGTTCACTCTGTGAGAACTTTCTAGTCAAATTATTGAAGAATAAAGATGATTCTTTATTTCTATTGGACCCATTGACTTGATGTAAGAACAAAAATCTACTTCCGGTTTTCAATAACTAGAACGATCATCTTGAAGCGAGCGCCAACTACAGTTTTGATGTGTCTCGGAAACGGTAAAGAAGACATACAAGAGTAGTGTTATCAATTGAACTCATTTTGCCACATGGAAATTCCCTTACCATATGTGTCCACATCGGATGACTGTTTGTCAATGTTGGACATAAAACGTATATTATTATATTTATTATTAAAGCGTGCCCAAACCATATAACCTGATGTTTCTCAATGGATGTCAGGCGAAACGTTGGCAGCTTGTCAAACTTCAACCATAAATAAATAAATAAACAAGTAAATAAATAAATTTAGTTATTTAGTTTATCTAAAAATAAACATAAGGTTTGTGTTCGAATATTTTTGCACATTCTTGTACAACAGGAATACGTACTACATTACCGCTTACATGCATAGGTTATGTTATATTGCACGTGGGAACATTAAATTTGTAACCGTCAACTCCAGCCAGAACTAATTTCGGCAAAATTGAGTCGGAGTTCCATGTTTTAAAATTCCCTTTGCCCCGGAACCAGCTGGTTAACGGGGATCGCGGTACGGCACTCGACAGAAGGTTTAGGAAACGGGGTAAGGGAATGGCTTACACCTTCAACATTTATGTATGTTCGGAAAAGCGTCTTAATTAAAAGTTCTACAGTTTCGAGTGCTTCGTTATCGTCCGCCGCTCGCATTATTTAAAGTAGCATCCGTTAACTGGTGTGTGCGTGTGTCGGAAAGAGAAATTTGGGACCGTAGAAGGAGATGGCAAATACGTGAAAATAAATAATCTATAATACTGGAGAAGAACCGGTTAAAATTTAATGTGATACGGATTTTCGAGGTCGATTTTCACTTGTGTTTTCAAATTGGGATCGACGGCTGAAATTTTACTTTAAGCAGTCGACAAATATATACACAGGCAGGGTGAATATATAAGGTAATCTAAACTTAAGACTTGATTTTACGTGGATCTTGGTAAAATGGAAATTTGACGATCACAACTGTGCAGGTCATTTTGACTTTCCCATAGTGTACATTGTAAAAAAATAGATCCTATGTCATCATAGAGCTGACAACCTTATTAAACTCAATTTATATGCAGAATGCATGCTTTCGACAAACAAAGTATGTTAGCCTGCTTTGAAATTGATAGGTTCTTGTTTCTGCATTTTGATTACAATGTTATCATGTGTTATATGTCTATAATAAACGAATACTTATCATACCTAACAGTACGAAGACCGTAACAGGAAAGGTTTTATTGCAAAATCGTCTTTATGCGTATTTTGTATTAGGTACTCTTTAAACTACTTTTAGTAATCTGTCTGTGTACGGATATATACAAACTGACATTTTAGTTATCAAAATTAAAAAATTGAAAATCCATTTAATAAACCATTGTCGACTAAAAAAGTTAAGCTCTCATTAAACAAATTAAAGTATTTTCTGTCAAACAGACGGCAATAGTTCAATGCAAAGGAGAAAATTCTTTAATATCTAAGTGTTTCAGGTACTCTAGGAGCAGGAATATTGAATCAACTGTTTCTGATTCTGAGGAATCCCAATTCTCCGCGAGAAATTATGAATGCGCACCAAAAGCAGCTTTAGCTAGAGCTAATGTAGAGTTTACCGCAAATCGGCTAAAATTCACAAGACGTAAAGAGTTACATTTGCAATAAAATTAGAAGAAACCAGAATTTACTGGCGCCTATGTTGGGGGTAGACCCTTACCACCGATAGTAAAAGGCTCCGGTGTTTGAACATCACGCGTCTGTTACGTCAGCATTGATGGGAGATTGCGCGGTGGGACTCAAACCGGCGAAGTATAAGGTTAGACCAACTTGCTTGCTTGTTAAATTTAATTTCAATTATTAATGTTTTTAAGTCCTACTTTTTCTGTTATCTTATCTGCTACAATGGTTTATACGTGTTGTGTCATTGTTGTGGCCCTAGTTGTCCCGATATTTATAAAAATAGTCAGAAACTGAAATGCACACGTTCCAGTTTCCAAGTTACTTGCAAAATTGATGCCGAAGGAAATCGCTTTACCCAAGAGATTTCATTGTGGGAATAGGTTGTATGCATATATTATATTTATCAAAATTCGTCTCGAATTTGAGAATGATTTCTCCGCCGTTTATAATAAGCGTTTAATTCAAACCATTTTAAAATTGGTTTCTGAAAACGGGCGTTTGTCTTATGAAAATAGATGTGCCATTCACGTACTTATGTATTTTATATCTAAAGTCACTAGTTACCAAAACTTACCATATTAATTAAACAAATGAAAATCAAAATAAAGTAAATAAATCGAGGAAATTTTAATGTAATACTAAAAACAAAATGTGGTTTTGAAATATACACCATTATAGGTTTGCTTTGAAATTTAATTTTTCCATGATAAAATCGCATGGGGTGCGACAAAGGGCTCAGTTGGCAAGTGGCACCCTTTTTTAACTGGAAGCCCTTCAAAATAATAACAAATAAAACTAATACTTCAGACTAAAACGCGACGTATTTACGAACACCTAGCGTTGATGACGTCACATATCTGGACTGCGGCCTTACCCTTTCGGTGGTAATGCCCCATTTGATTCTATTATAAATGTAGTAATGAACGCACACTGCAGCCATAAATCTTTCTATTTTACCGTTCGATTGGACTTATCTTCATTTATACAGCATCACTTTTAACGAGCCCATACCTCGACACTCCATATTCACACCCAACCACTATTCAGCCGGTATTGCCGCATGTGAGAGAGCTATGTATTCCCTCTTCTAATTTATCCGAGACTCGGGACAGTATAATATGTTGACGTAAAGCGTCGCAGTCTTTGGGAATTACCCCAAGTCCCACAGTATGTTTCCTGATGCGATATTGGCTACCATTTCCCTTCCTCTCCCACCCTTCCGTCTTTGCAGTGTACCGGATCGCCAGCATTTATCTCCATACGTATACGTGCGAAGCTATTGTGTGCGTTAGCGAATGCGACACGGAAATAATAGCCAACGGCGACAGGGACAACGATGCTAGTAGGCTGCGACAATAGCGGTCGGTGTATAGCGGGATGGGGACAGTAGTGTTACGGAACCGATACAAAATCTAATATAAGCGAATAAGGTCGGAATGGGTTGGGAGTGACGCGAGAAAAGCAACCAAAACAGAGTAAGTAGGTTTGGTTTTTGAATAGACGCAAAGAAAAGAATCCGATTTCGTATATGTGAGTGTGGATATCCTTTAAAAGGAAAGAATGCGGCGATTCTGTTGAATTGTACGAGATCCTTAACGGTGTCAGAATCGTCTATGAAGAAAGATTTCCTTTATACTGATTATCTACTGATACTATAGACAACATAAAAATATTAATAAAAATTAAAAAGAAACCTTTCCTTTATAAAAGCACAGCCTGATAAATAAATCGACAAAAGAAAATGTACAGTAAGCGTAACACCCAATAAACGTTGATATTTTCTTTGTGTTCCAAACGATGAAAATTGGCAATAAACCTAAAAATAGTTTTTGCTTACTGTTAACATTTACTTACAATAGTGTCACTCTAAATTATACTTAGGTATAGCTTTATTTAGTTGATTGGGTTTCCTCTGTAAATAAAGTTCTTCCCCAATGGTTTAAAATGTAATAAAGGTAGATGCCGACAGATGTTTACACAAATAATTACCAAAAACAAGGTCTCTGCTGGATGTATGATTGGTGGTTTTAAAATTTAACAAAAGACAAATCGATTCTGATAAGAACATGCCGATAAATTAAAACCAATATGAAAATAGATGTTGAATTCCTAATCTGCATAAATTAAAATATATATCTACTAGATTTTGTCCTTTAATAATAAAATCTCTAAAGTTAAATGTCAGATAAAAGATAATGATAATGAAGCTTTGATATCTTTTCAAACTGGAATGGATTTTCACCTGGTAGATCTACAACAACCAACTTAGTGTCCATTATACACGCAATACATACATTAGTGAATGCTTGAACAGGCAGGGTCAGGTAGATGTAGTTTTTACTGATTTATCCGCTGCTTTTGATACAATTGTTCACGGGTTGCTGATGACGGGTTGGTATGAGTACAATTTTTTTGTAAACTTATTGCATCCTATTTCAGCGATAAATTGAATTATATCCACTACAATAGCTCTCGCTCTCTTGAGTTTATTTCCCGATCTGGCGTACTCAAGGGTCAAATCTGGTGCCGCTGCTTTTTTATTGTTTACACCAATGACCTCCTTGAATCTCTTTCTTGTCCAGCATTAGCTTATGCGATAATGTAAAGATATATTCGTCAATATCTTCGATTCAGGATGTAGATTTTTTGCAGGATAATCTGAACTCCTTGGTCGATTGGTGTGTTTCCAACAAATAAAAAGTTAACGTCTCTAAATGTTGCTGTTTCTTATACTCGTAAAGGTAACACAAATTCTTTTACGTATGCAGTACTTACTGATGCCATATATAAAAGTAATACCTTCTGTGATCTTGGAATTCTCTTTGACAACCAACATCGGTTTAATTTGCATATTGATAAATTATGCTTATCTGTCTCGAAAAACCTGGGATTTATTATGCGTGTTTCCAAATATTTCCAAGATTTACCGGCTTTAAAATCTTTGTTTTTTGCATTTGTCGTAAACAATTTGGAGTATGCGTCTGTTGTGTGGTCTCCACACTATCTATGCCATCAGCTTTCGATTGAGCGTCTTCAACGAAAGTTTCTTAAATTCTTGTCATTCAAGATTGCTGGAACTTATCCTCCTCGTGGTGTCGACTATGCAGAGCTGCTGTTGAGACACAATATGGACTCGCTTACTTTACGGCGGGATGTACACGGAGCCAGGTTTGCTTGGAGGCTTCTTCATGGCTTGATTGACTGCCCACTACTGCTGCCTCAACTACATTTAAATTTCCTCGACAATCATGGAGGCTCGGTTCTTCATCTTATTTTCTCATGCCTATCCGCAGGACTAACATATTATTTAAAGCTCCTGTTTGCCGCATCAATCGCAGTGCCAACACATACTTTAAAGATGTTTTTAGATAGCGAATCTAATACAAATATAATTAATTTAATGGCTACTTTTTAAGATTTAAAAGTACTATATCATTTGTTATATACGTTTTTAATAGTCCTCTTGTTTATTATATCTTGCACATATATAGCAGTATGCAATGTATACATATAATTATTTAATTGTAATTTACCCTGTAGGAGTTTCTATTAGGTAATATATAAATAAATAAATCAATGACAATTTTTAATACTTGAGGTTACCAGCCAAAATGAGGATTTAAGTTTTTCTAGAAAATGATGCATAATTTATTTCAAGATTCCCATACCTAGTTGTAATATTTGAATTACAAGATTTGAGTTACAAGACTATACGAGAATCACATGTTTTCCGATAGGAAGATTCTGATTTCTTTTTTTCTATTACAATTATTACATAAAATAGACTGGTATTCTAATGATATTGCAGTTTTATTTATTTTAATAGTATTTAAATTTTCAAATTATTTAGTATGGTTACTCCAATCGTTAATATACAAGTTTTTAATTAATAAATCTTTTGTAAATTTCGGATAATGTGATATGGTACTGATTTTCTAGAAGAAAAATCATCAGAATATACGAGTACTTTATTAAATCCAGACAAAATCGAAGATATTTTATAACTTTAATATAAGTTATAAGGATATATACGCTCAAGTGACTGCTTTCAGATCCGAATCGCCTCCCACCCCAAATCGATTTAAATCTTTCGATTCGCTCCCGCACCAAGAAACCGAGTTAATAGAATTTCCCCACACCCCCATCTCATAGTTTACAAATCGGATCTTTTCCGCCTTATAAATATTACCGTCGTAGCGTCTCCATAGACAGCCTGAATGTCTCCCATATTTCCGGGCGGCGAGAGAGGAAAAAAAGCAATCAGTATTTTTCACTTCCCTCCGCCAAACGACAGTTCCTTCTACCCCTTATTAAAGATGCCCGCGTCCCGGAATCCCTCGCAAATTTACACTGTCTACGACACGATCGCCATCTACCGGATGAAATTGCGACCCAACTGTGTGTGGCGAAAACGAGAGCGTTGTACATACATAGGCGGGAGGGTGGGGGGAGATTGAAGGAGAATTGCCGTTAGGTGGCACGCACGGCGTAGGAGAGTAATGGCGTCATCTGCCGGAGGAAATGTGGCGGTTAGTTCTGAAGGTGAGGTTTCAATTGCCGGTCATTATTAACGCGTCGCCCCGTGTAATTAAAACATGCATCAAGCCAAGACTTTACGAGGGGGAAACTGCAATATAATACATACAGGTGAGCGTCTTAAATTCATTCGGATTGTATGGCGAAAATACGGTTCCCAAAACCAACTCCAAATAGCAGCTGGTGTAGCGCGTGACCCTATTCTCGATTCCATACTAATATGTCAAATGTGACTTTTGGTAAATGTCAATGTCAAAAAGTGACACAAGTGCACACGTGATTTAAATATGTTTATTTATATCTATGGGTTCGGGGTGTTAGATCAGATCGACGTAACTAGGCAACTTTTGAAAAATAATATGGCATCAGATAATAAATGAACTTTGACATATATAAAAATAATAATACGGATATCAAAAGCCAAAAGATTTTAATAACATTTTGATAAAATGTCTAAATTTGAATCCATCCATTGGCCATCTACTTTTTTTAACCTTACATAGGTTTTGGATACTTTCATTGTCATTCATGTTAGTTTTAAGATCTTGTGTGGTATTTCCATATTGGTCATCTCTGCATATAGTTTCTCCTCGCGTCGGTATCAAAGGCTTGTTTGTAGTCGATGAATAGCAAATCTACAGTTATGTCATAGAATTTTTCACTTGAGACAACCCAGTTTTTTTTGTATTATACTGCATTTTATAGGTACCCACCCATGGCGAATACAAAGAATTATAAATTCACGTCTCCGAAGACTCGTAGCAGACCCTAATGAAAATTATTTTTACGTTACTGCCCCCAGCACTGTTCGCGCTCCCCTTCTTAAGTACCACTGCAGTTTCTGGTACCCTCTTCTCCGTCCTTGGCAATTACTACTACTCATCTCACTCGCAATACTGACAGCATCTCCAGCATCACTCTTTACGGAACTACGATGCACGCGACGACATCTCACTACCTAACCATCGTCGCAACGGAAACAATGGAAGGGCGTCCATCGGTTCGGTACGCCTTTTTACCTCTCATTACGCGGAACAAGTCGAGTGCAACACTAGTACACGACTCGCGCTCATTATTTCGCTGCGACGAGCATCAGGCAATGCCTAGGGTTTCTTTCTTTTTAGAGACACTCGCTGTGAGTCCGTAAGGATCCCTAGCGAGCTTGTTTATCGACGCAAGTAGACGCGGTACGTGGAAGTTTCTATTGCCGCCGGTCCGACTCGACGTGGAGATGGGTTGGCTCCCAATTAGGAGAGGGTATATCCGCGAGGTATGGAGTAGTCCTCGCTTGACGTCGCTTGAAGCTATTTCGACTGAGATTACTGCAAGCAGATGACGTGGCAATTTTTTCCATTGTTGTTCTCGAGCAAGAATATTCGATATCTTAGCTTAGGTTTAGAATTAATTGACACTATCAAACCCAATTATTAATTCTATCGTAAGACGGCCTACAAGATTTTCATTCTTGTTCCCACCTGTAGTGTTCCTTAAGGTACGAATGTTGGCCAATTCTATTTCCTATTATAATTAACGATCTCTACAATCAGATGAAAAGTCCTGTTTTCAGAATTTTTCCATCACCCTTATTTTTTATGTTCTCGGATATTCACTTATCCACCCAAAAAATGCATGCATAGGTATGTAGTTTAAGAAAACATGTCTTGACGTGTCAAGACCGGCATTTTCTATTCCTAGATAGCATCTCTTGTTATTTCAGTTGTCGGCTAGAGTTCGGTGAATGAACATATACGCTGACGTTGTTAACGTTTTAAAGAGTGTTGCGTTGTGGTGCGTTTAAGCTATTGTAGTGAAACCGCGAACATTTGATCACCTGTAAAAATGCCAAGGAAATTTGCAAACCACCCGAACTCTTTTTGCTACATTTGCGGCGAATTGACATTTAAATATCAGGAACGGTCTTTCACACCTCTCCTTAAAAAGTTTCAAGTGTAAAGTAGGTGATGAAGGCAAAAGCTGGGCTGCCCATATTTGCTGTGTTACTTGCGTCAGACTTCTTACAGCGTGGACAAAAGGTAAACGACATATGCCTTTTGCTATTCCTATGATTTGGAGGGAACCATCAGAACATATTACCGATTGCTATTTTTGTCTGACAAATATAAGTGGTATGACTTCTAAATCCAAACATACTGTAAAATATCCTAATATTCCATTTGCACTGAGACCAGTACCTCATAGTCCGCAATTAGCTGTGCCTAAACCTCCACAAAACATGATACAAAGCGACGATAAAAGTGCTGATGATACCAAGGCAAATGGAACCCTGCTATGTTGGTAGACTATTGCTGGACGCTGAGGAAGTGAATATATCACTTTGTACGTCACTTTTTCATGATTTATACAAATATTATAATATATACTTTCAAAAAGTTTCATTGCTTTGTCATTCTGAAACCCTGCCTGATAGAAAAATTCTAAAAGCAAATATCAAATAAGTGTAAAAAGTACTACCAAGTTCACCCACTTTACCTCGTCTGACAAAATAAATCTAAAATTTTATTGACCAGTGTAACCAGAAATTTGTTACCATTGTAGAAAGTCTTCATAATTGCATTTCTCCCCAGAACCAGATTCATGTTGTTTGTGATCGCTACAACATTAATAAGGTATCCATGAATGTGATCAAACCCAATAGCATAACCGTTTCGCGCAAATTTAAACCTATTTATAAGGTATTTATGAGGACACCGTATTAGAAACAAACCTCACCATTAAAGAGCAATATTAAATCATATACACTTATTTGCCAACAATATTTTTAACATTTACAATGATGCACTTAAAATACTAGATTTGCTATAATTAGAACTTCTAGAAACTTTTTTCCATGCTGATTGTATGACACTCTATTGTACTTTTATAAGCCCCAAAGATGCATATGTAAATGTTATATTTATCCCGTTGAGCTATTTCAAGGGCGATAAAATATTTATACTTCAAAGAACAAGGTAAGTAAACTTTTATCCACATAAAGACTTTAGCGTTTCCCCCTTGATATATGACGAAACCAAACTGAAGCTAAGTTTCTTTTTAATTTAAAAATACAAATATGTAACACAAATTTAGATGTATACCGTATTACTTTTCTATTCCCCGATCGTATCGTACGTGTCATATACCGCAGGAGCGAACTTACTATAGTGTAATCGGAATTTCTATGCTAGTGCCAGATCTAACAACTATCGTAGTCAGTTGCGTGTTGGTCACAGAGTGGAGTCAAAGTCGATTTATATTTATTAAATAACGTTTGCTTGCTTATTTTCTTGATATATTTTTTATCAATAAAATAAATTAGTATGTTATTAAATTTGGTCGATGCTATATGTGAATATGAATATTGTTTGGATGACCACTTCGTGCACCGTGCAACATCTTGGGTCACAGCTAGCACGGAACATTTAACGATGGAACTCCTGCACCACCTTCTGATCATCTAAATATAAAATGCTCTCAACAGTCTTTGAACCATAAGCTGATCAATCGTTGTGCCTATTCTATAAAAGTAGGATGTTGCAATTTCAAATATGTAACAACTTTCAAATTATGAATCTTTGGGAGCGATTTCTATGAAGTTTCGAGCCTAGACCCGATTATGCAGTCGACAGAATCAATCAAGGATTATCAGGCACTATTTCCTTACTGTACATGTACTTTACTAGCCACTGTGAGAAGAACACCCCATTCCCAATACCGGAAATCGCACTTAACGATATTAAAACCGCCCTCTCATTTCGGCGGAAATTTTCGCCGACTTCAAACACGTCAGGTAACCGCCGACGTTCGCCCTCTCCCATCAGCCTGAGTGCGCTTATTCATCATCTTCGCTACGTTACATTCGGTCGACGGCGTTCTGGGCGACATATGCCCGTCGCGGCGTACGTACGCGACAACATGACTTTCCGGAGATTGATCGGCCCGTTTCCCGGATCGCTCGCGTGCCCCGCTCACTACCGCCGTCATTAAACACCTGGCGGCTGTCGCACTATACGCGCCACGTGACAAATGACTCGCGTCTACCCCGCGTGTGATGGAGCGCTGCGGACGAATACCGCCGACGCTAGCGCCATCTACGGTATGACGAAAAAGTAGAACGTGCATTGTTGCCTCCGTCGCCGTTGCCAGTTAAACTAAACGACACACACGAACCCAACAACATGGCTTACGTTCGTTCGTTTTGGGATAGTTGGTAACGTATGGCTTTTCTGGTACACGAGAGTTAATATCGTTCCTTAACGAGACGCATCCAACGTTGTATTTAGACGGGCGAAGTGAAATATCTTCCTAGCTCGATGCTGCTACATTCGCAGACGTTCGTTCATTTGCGGAATGGAGATGAGTAATTACTTTATTCGCGTGGAGAAGAGATGAGGAAGATTTTGATGAAATGGGGCGGTGGTAAATCTTTTAAATATGCACCTCAATCATCAAAGTAGTGTTTTATATAATATGGTGGTGTGTAAATTAATAGTAACGTAAAAAGCACCCAAGTTGCTAGTATAAACTGATATATAGAATTCTAAAATTAGGAGTCTACTTTTGTCATTAATAATAACCACATTATACTCAGCCGCAGCCAAATTGCAATATTGACATGATCAGCCGGATATGACACGTGCACCCAGTTAACCCTGTAACGTAACGAATGACAAATGGTGCGGCATTTGCCTGTCAACTAAGCACAGAACTAAAAACTTTCAACTCAAAATGTTACTAGATTGTTACTAATTCCTGTTCAGCTCTTCGACCAATTATGTTCAGCATAATCATTTCAAGTTCTGGCTACCTGAAAAATTTATAATCCAATGGCGAAGTATTGAGAAAAAAGAGATTTTGTTTTGTTTTGTTTATCAAACAAAACGTACACCCGTGATATACAGTCGTTTGCCCTAACATAGTAAGGTCGGTGCTTGCTCTATTATAATGCAAGTTACACACTTCTGGGGAAACTCTGTTTAAGTATGTTTAAATCTGTTTTATACTATGGAGATTCTATTGTCCGCGGTGTATCAGTCGATATTTCTTATGTTCTCGTTTCCCATAGGTTTCGGTGAAGCCTGACAACACTAACTATTCTCTTCCGATTTCCGTTGCCCTGTTCTCTATGTGCCTGATGTGAAGTGCCTGCAACAAATTTAGCCAGATTTAAATTGTTACGCAATTTTTGAACACAATTGATAACTTCTTGTATAATAAATTTATTGAAGGGAAGTTATACATTAGTTAAAGTTAATTTATAAAATAGTTTTATTATATAATATATATCAACATTACATTTTACTTATTAATTCATTTGATAAGAATTGATCCTTTTATTTTCTTGAAAAATAAATAAGTAAATTCGTAAAAAATGCCTATCTATGCTATGCGATTATGTGACAAATTTTCAAATTTTGTCCTTGTATCTGAAATAATTAATTGAAGCGAGCGTTACATTGGTGCACTTTATTTTCAAAATGAAGCAAGTATTTTAAAAAAAATTATAATTTCAATAAATACTACTTGCAGATATGTAGAGTTGGGGGGTTCGCGGTCAGGTTTTTGCTGTAAAAAGGGGGCATGGACCTAGTAAGTTTGGGAACCACTGATCAAATCCAAAAAATATTTTTTCCATAAAATATCTAGATAAGGCATCAATCTATAATCACAAGTCTTCAAGATTCCTAAACTGTTGTGATTAGTTTTCAAGTAAATGATCTTCCAATGATCTGAAAGATTATTCGACATTGATGAACCTAAATAATTCACGACAATTAAAGCAAACGTTGATTAATTTAATGAAATATTAGCCATAAAATAACTACTAAAAGGAAAAATTTGCATTTGTGATTCTAATGTTTTAAAAAGATGTTTTCCTGCTAAAACTAGAACAGCTCCTTTCTTTGCTTACTTCATAAATTAATACTACCCTCAATTTGTCCCCGTTTCCCTTAATAAAAACACCCCAAAAGCTCTTTTATTTACACCGTTTTGTATAAACCCGACCGACACCCGAAAACTTTAAAAGACCCCGCCAACAACATAAAACAAAATTCGCGCAACTCTTCCATCTACACTTACAGTCTTTCCTCTGAATGATTCAAACAGCCATTCCAACAGCGAGAGGCAAATTCGCAACCGACAGCACGACGCGCCGTACAAAAATGGGTTTCCGTCCCCTACAACACCCGTTCCTTTCTTCCACGTTACGTCGCTGTGTTTTTCCATCGCAAGCGGAAGGTGGTGCCGCCGGTGTCTTTCTGTTTCCACCGCTTTTTTTGCGGAGCACGTCACACGTGATATTTCATCTCGACCGTGTAATCTAAACGGGGATTATATTTTATTCAAGGTTTGTGGTCGTTCGGAATCAATTTTGGACGTTGGGGCGTCGGTTTATGTCTTTGAGGGGATCGGTGGGAGATTCTCTTAAAATAAAGTCGGACAATCATAACAGACAATAGAAAACGATGTCGGAATATAAAATTTATTTATGTATACCTTTACGCAAAAAAAACCTACTTAACTCTGAGTTAAATTGTGAGTTAATTTTGAACAATCTACTGGCTGATTTGTCAAGAACCTGGAGTCCATACTAGAAAATAAGCTGCTCGTTTATAAGACAATCCTCAAGGGGGTGCGGGGCTATAATACCCCACTATGAGGAACAGCCAGCAATTATAACCTCAATATCATACAACGTACTCAAAACAAGATTTCTCGATCCATAGTTTATGCTTCCTGTTACATCAGCGTCAATAGAAAGCGACCTACAAATGCCGGCAATCAAAGACGAAATCAAATGCTACATTTCAAATAAGTGATCGAATAAGTGCACATCCCAACATACTTGCAGTACGATTTAGACTCAATGACCTGATAAGCAGATTTACACAATAAATGATATTTAAGACTACTTAATATATATGTTTCATGCTATTTTGCCTCATGCAGATCTTCCAGAACCTGGTTAATATTAGTTATTTAAACTCCACAATAGTAGATTACTTTTTTTCTTCTTAGTATTGTGCCGTAATAAATATGATGATGCCATGGTTAGGTGCTTTGTTCAACTGTGTTTGTCCATAACTACTTGTCTTGGAATTATGTATGGGTGAGTCTGTTATATTTTTTATTCGGTCAAGTCATCCTGCTCATCATGATAAAATGATCAGCTTCTTGGTCTAGTACACTATATCTTTCATGTACAATGAGATCTTCTGAAATGTCGGCCTCTTCGAACTCTATGGCCACAACATTATAAAATTCGACTTTCGAAAGTTGTGGAAAGCTTGTATATTCGTCTATTTCTTTTCATATTAGGCGGAGAATTCGACGCCTGAGCACCATATCTCTGGATTTCTGGATGTATCACATATCTACCAACAACTTTCTAATTTACACTTTTTTTCTAAAGTCAATAATAACAGAGCTACAAGCACTGAACTAAATTACAGCAAAACATTTTTTTAAAGATATCTAGTTAGGTGAGCATCTTCTCCAAGAAACAGAAGGCTCGTTTCTATTGAGTTCGTAGAACTGCAATTCTTTCCCTATTTGATCGTCTCACTATCTCCGCTGGTTGCCGAGATCACAGAGCTAAACATTGGTAAAAAACTCACCCTGTACATACGCTGTCCTTATTTCTCTGATGTGATGTACTGCTGATACAGCGTTTCACGTGTTGACCTTTTTTAACGTGTCCTAATGTATTATGATAACCTACTCCACTTGTTGTGTAACAAATACCATCACAGGATCCTCTTTGCTTACCGATAGCATGGAAGGTGACAATATATTTTCACAGCCACCGACCCTATCGTTAAGCATATACAGTGGGAATTGCCACATTCCCTCAACAGAAGATCCTCTCCTATTTTCCCAGGAAATATTCTCTCTTCCCCAATATTGAAGTGCCAATTATACGCGCCTCAAACCACGCATATATCGTACATGCATACATCCCACACAAGCGATAATAATTAAAATTCGTCTCCATATTTTGTTATAATTAAATAATGTTTTATCTCGGCACCCCGTACCGTTGGCCGAAGCTATCTGGGTTTCGTTACGCGCCTCTGCCACCTCTTTCATTCAACAGTAAGATTATCCCGTGAAATTTCGACAACGAGACGAGAACACAGTGAGACAGGTTGAATGAATGAAAGTAGCGGACTATAGCCGCCTAGGGAATTGAGGGTTGGTTACCACGCGCGCAAGAGGGTAGGGGATTATTATTATTATTCATGATTCGCTGTATCTCTCGCGCGAAGGGAGATGATAGAGTAGCGAATGGAGACGGAGGGAGAATTGTGAATTGCCTAGGGATTAATGCGATGTGGTTGTGCTTTTGCTACTGTGTTATTCTTAGGGTTTTGAAAAGATCGCCGGAATTAATTAATTGAGGGGATTGTAACGAGTTTTCGAAAAGTGTATCGTGAAATAAATGCTTTTGATCGTAGAAGAAACAACACCAATTAAGTTCTCGTATTCATAACGTACCTTAAAGAAAAGAGAAGTAACAGCTATTTTTATAAATTTAACAATTACTTTTGCAGACAAGAATAAGCTTCAAGATAATAGGGAGACCTCAATGTAAAAAATTTTCAAATCCTTCTACTAATTTTAGTCGCGAGAACGGGTAAACAAATTGCTACGCTCATGGTGTAACACGCAATCCCACGCAAAACTTTACAAATGATACCAGTTCAAGTTCATACCCATTTCCTTCCAACAGCAATTTAATGTCCATGTATACCGCATAGCGTTCCCGAAATCGGAACAGATCGTAATAAAATCGCGGGCGGCACAAGCAAGGCTCTGTCTGTTCAGATTTCCATTTTGTCTCCTCCCCCTTTACCACAGCCGGTCTCATAAACAATATTCGCCTCACGTAACTAATTTACGACGACCAACTCGAATATGGGGAACGAACCGGAAAAATGGAGAGCCTCGCTTGTTTCGGAGCCCCGGAAACACCGCAGTTGATACCGTTGTTGGTGGCGTAAGAAGAAAGATGGGCGAAAACTTTTTGGGGACATGGAAAAGTCGTAAGGAAGAAGATCTGGGTGTCGTGGCGCGCAAAACGCTATGTCGTATTAAATCACATTGATAATTTCCAAAGTATTTATTATTGTCGTGTAAGGTATACAGGCTATGTCTTAGAAATGAACCCAAAAAATAAAATGTAGTAGTTCTAATGGTATACTGGCGAAAAATGTTATTGGCAAAGGTAATTTATTAGATACAATTTAAGAGGTACATATTACGTCATATCCGTTTTAGGCGTTAGAATAGTGGGACGAGTATTTTATACAAACACTAGGGGTGTCTACCCTATCATAGACCGTCTCAATCTCCGCATGCAAGATGGGATATAATACCAACTTTTATGTCTTACTATCCTTGGTTGCTATCATTAGCGCTATCATCACTTCCGATTGCTATGTTGCAACTTTTTACACATGTCGGCGTTGGCAAAGTACCTATCTATCTGTCTATTAGCGTCAACTGCTGTCATCGTTATCGTCGTAGTTTTAAAATATTTTTTTGTTAAATTCCACGTTAATTTGTTTATATATAGTTGTACAAATCGTTCTTTTGAGAACGCTTCCATCTTTTTCGAGCGTGCACAGGGTAATATACGGATATTGTCCATGGTTGTTAAAAATTTTATAACCTATACATTTAATTACAGTTTTCACTGCATTACTGGAGCCTATAGGGAGAAAACGGGGTAAGGGAGAAAAATTTAGCCTGATGGAGAAGTCTATGATTGCAAATATTTTAGATTATTTTAATAAAACTATGAATGTCAGTGCTGCCGTACAAGAGGCAAGTAAAGCATTGGGTTGCTCAGAGTGTACAATATATAATATAAAACAGGAGCAACGAACTGGTCAATTATCAAATCCAAAAAAAACCCAAGAAATGGAAATGCATACAACTAACCGATTACAAAGATGTAATGAGAACACGCAAGGACCTATTCCATGAAAAGTCCATAGTTTTTTTATACAGAATATGCCACCTACATTAAACGCAATTCTTGCCGTTGTCAATGCTGATGATGAGCTCCCTAACTTCAGTCGAGCAACTTTACATAGATTGTTACACGATATGGGTTTCGGATTTAAAAAAGTAGGACGTAAA
>JARFOC010000452.1:86586-108457 GCA_031763485.1 Osmoderma eremita
AAAGTGGGTTTAGCATTCGGAGAGACGCTGATGACGCCTGGTAGGGAGAAACTCGAGTCCGTCTTTAATGCTTGTACCCCTTTCATGCTTTTGCTAGTATGGTGATTCCAACAATAAACCATGCGCCGATAATGGCATTTTTACGGTTAATTTACGATTCATTAATATACATTGTTCATGATAATAAAAAATAAACATAATAATATTATAATTATTAAAACCACAGTACAATGCCTTCAATGCAATTCAGTTTATTAAATATTAAAAAGCACTTCCACATGTTCGAAATCTCCACCATCTCCACCATGAGACACAAGTTTGCCCGTCTTTTCATATTGTCGTCCCCTATAAAATCATCCGTTAATATTGTGAGTTTTGCTAACACTACAGGTTTCCATAAATAGCAGAACCAACCTACCCTAACATTGGAAAGTATCTAATGCAATATCCGCATCAGGATACTCAGCAAAAAATTGTTCAAGACACATCTGTACAGAATACACCCAGACCCCATCTATATTGAATAATGTTGCCCTACCAAACTGAGCCATTATGATAAGCGTGTCTTGTCGCAATGTAAATGGCATGGTTTGTCTTCAGGAAGACAAACTTTATTAAGCAATAAAAGCGAAGAAACGGCGGTAAAAACGAAAGATAAATGGCGCAATGACAAATGACAAACAGGGTGTATCCAATCCACGAAAGTAAATATGAACTAGTTTATAACCAATTTAGAGACCTTTTTGATACCAACACCAGAGAGTTGTGACTGATTACGATGTATAACATAACATTACCCTTATATAAACAGGCTGTAATTAAATTGCATATGACAAACCCGCAGCCGGTTTGGGTGGTCCCTGAACAATTGAAGGTCCATGCATACACACACGTACTTAGATATGACGTTCCAGCGAGAATAGGGGTGAGTAGATGAGGGGCTGGAAGATGAGTGGAATATCGATCGCCCCCGCCAAATTAGGTTAGTTAATAAACTTCTGCACGCCTCGTATGTATTCATGGGCGCGTAAATATAATATAAACTATGGATAATAACTCCCAAATCGAATTACAAAGTCCGACGCCCGGTTTATGGTTTATCTAGGCTGTCTCGTTACTTTTTAAGCCGTTAATTAGGTTAATCCGAAATGCTCTGCTTAGCTATGCCAATATAATAGTAGCGTCCTTTTTGCAAGAAATCAAAGTTAATCTCAGCTCACTAGAGAGATTTAGCGAAATATATCTCTCTAGTGAGCTGAGATTAACTGAGATTTCTTGCAAAAAGAACGCTACTATTACTATAAATATGTGTTCTGAGATGAAGGTTAGATTGTTCAATTGCAAATTTGGACATTACTCAGTAACTTTCAGAACGTTAACTTATGTATAAGATATACAGAATGTGCTACTATTCATCTAAAAAAAAGGAAAAATCTAATTCATGCTATAATGTCATGTCACCAGATATAATTCTGCAATTAATATCACTTCTAATTAAGTCTGGATAAATCCAGTTTATTATATTATCACAAAGATTCTTAATTTTCTCGGCACAAACTTTAATCTCGTCTACTAAACTAATAAGCCGTCCAAGAATAATTGAAATTTTTTGTATAGAATTTTGAGTTTCAATTAAATTAAACAGAGCCATAAAAGCTTTTGTACTAATTTTCCCCCTCGTAATATTCCGTCACCAAAAAATAGTAACACCACGTTTTCATCTCCCCAGAATCGTACACTAGATTGCCAATTTTGACAAGAAACTTTTCCAGCAATTCTTTTTTGTTCATCTCCCTCTTTTTCGCTTCCGTTACGTTTTTTGTTGGCACAGGGCCGCGGTCTACTTCGACCCTGTCCGATTCGGACCTACCGCCACTACCTCGAGTGGAACCGAACTAACGGTTAATGGAAAATTTGTTTAACTAGGCAACTTTTAATGAGGCAGTTGTAAAGTTCATCCCGATATGAGAGACCCATCGGGTTTCAATTTAGCAACTTCTGCTGGGCGCTTCGGGGAACATGAGGGGTTGCGCAGGTAGTGGAATTGAGGGCGAGGGAGGGTGCACGATAGTCGATTCAATGCCCGTCGCCGTGGTGTCGCGCGGATAATGCATTTTTAACTTCTGCACTTAATTAGTAATTATTTGTTTGCGCTAGTTCGAAAATTAGTTTGGAAATTAGTATAGAATCCAGAGAGAAGGTGATACCTACTGTAATTATATCGTTCCTGTTCAACTCAAAAGCGAACAAACTGATTTACCAACATGATAATTATTATTCGGCACTGCTGTTGACTTCTCTTCTGATGACGCTAGAATAATAATAATAATTTCTCCATCTAAGGTAAGTGCGTTTTTGCTTTCGTGGACGTAGGTGATACATAAGAGGATGTAGACCGATAGTACACACTTACTTAAAGTATGTTCTACAACTGCTTTTGCTTTCAATATTGTGCAGGTATCTTATTGCTCGTTTTTTCAGAACGAAGACACATTGTGCGTCTGCTGACATCCCCCCAGAAGACTATGCCATACCACAGGTTAGCAAAATATGTGTGAGTCTTCGAATAATGAATAGGGATGAAAACAGCTTCCTCTTCAACTCATCTATATGAGACATCCGTATTAAACAAAAAAAAGCCATTTCTGGTTGAGAGCTTTTAGTTGAAAGTGGTAGGTTTTATGTTCTATCCACGTTTACATTCAATTTATTCCCAGCGAACCATACCTCTGTGGTCTTCAACGCTGATTTGGGGATTCTCGTCGAGCTCTTCAGAATTAGATTGAGTCAGGAGAGATGTGTCAAAAAATTAAAACTGCTAATTCCCGTAAGTAATGGTGGAACTCATGCCAAAATATGTTTAACCTGCCTGTTAATAGTGATTTTTATAAAATATTTGCAGAAATTCTTTTTTTTTTAATTGAAATGTTACGCCATGATCTTATGGCTCGCTATATTCTATAGTGGGCCGCATGCTGGAATTACATAATAATAATTTTTATATAATCGTCTCTTAGTCTGAAATGTTGCGCCGCTTTTTTATGGCTCACTATTTCATAGCGAGTCATAGGTTGAAATTGACAAATAGTGATCTGTATATACTTTTCTAAAAAATGTTTATTTTTGCTGAAATGGTGTATCATTTTTTATGGCTCACTATTCCATGGTGAGCCATATGTTGAAATTGTCCAATAGCAATTTTTGTTAATTTCGGCAAAAAAAGTTTTTTTTTTGTCAGAAATGATACACCACTTTTTATGGCTCACACTTCCTACAGTGATGCGTATCAGATTTTGGAACTACATACATACATGCAGGCTGTTGTACACAAATATTCAAATACCTATGCAAAATTCGAGTATTTAATTTTCCTCTTAAACAAAACAAAAAAACAAACGACAAATGCTGTAACCATAAATTCCATTCCGACACGATAAAAGCGTTAAAAATTAATAACGAGTTTTATGCATTATCATCGCGGAGCTTTTGTTACCTTTTTACATATGCGCCTGTTTCCGGTCGGCATTTTGACGCAACAATTTTCGAAACGCTTACCGGTATATCGACTAACGCCATAAACTCCCCCGCTCTCGTAATCCATTCTGAATGGGCGATCGAGCGCAGTAAATCAAGAGTCGGCGAGCAAACATGTCACCCGCAAAAAATCCGAACGTATATCCACGACACGTGTACCAACATGAATATATCAACCTGTGTGCTGCTCACGAGTTTCCAACAAACATTGCCCGTATTTTATTGACATGTTATTGTATTTGTATAGCAACATACATATCTATATATGTACGTGTATACGTATATATCACTTATTTGAAACGCTAGGCGCTCCAGTAGACCCTTTACGGAGATGAATGTACTGCAAATCCATTTCCAAGGTGAAATTCGGGTTATTTTTCAATTTAAAGTTGCCTCCGCTTCATACATTAAGCGGTATTTCACAGGAACGAACGAGTACACTACTCTGCTCAAAACAGTTAGCTGATATTTCGAATAATCAATTGATAGCAAAAAGTACTGTCAAAGAGCTTGCCATAGGAACGGCATACGTCAACTGAATTTCTAAAAGCTGACTTATATGCCCAAACACTGTTGATTTGGAGACCATAAAAGACCCCTTAGAACGTGGGCTAATACGAGTAGGAGTCATAATGAATGAGGACGAATATTACTCAGTGACCGTTGCAGCCAGATAAATACTATAAGAGGTGTCAGGGAACGTCGAAACCAAATTAACTTTAGAAAACCTTTCTAAGGTTTTCACAATGACGGACCAATTGGTGAGAGATTTTTAAATTGAGCATAGATAGGAACGGACTTCTAACTGACCCAAGGCCTTAGAATGTTCGCTTTAGGGATTACAATTTGATGTGATTCCCAAAGAATTGTGCAACACTCTAATTCACTTCACGCCATCAAGATGCCAAGCATTTTTAGATGTTTGTGGGGATCATACGAGTTATTAATCTCCATTTTTTGAAAGAGCTATTGCAATAAAATTTCTGTAAAATTTAATGTGTCGGTATTTTTCCTACATTACAAATACTCTTTCCCAACAAGATCACATCGTCACAACTTGTCGAAACAAGTTTAAATAATGTGTTCAGATAGTTGCTTACAAATACTGAAACTAAAATCCGTGAGAAATCATTTTTTTATCATTTATATGAATTGAGCAGTGTACCGACATGTTTTTCGTACTAGAGCTGGAAGGTTAGAGAGTCTTAGGAAACGAACATTTTGAGATCACGTTGATTAAAATCAGAATTTGTGATGGGATAAAACTGGGACAAATCGTCATCAAAATTTCCGTTTGAAACTATTCGGAGAAATATCATCCCCATTCAAAATTGAAGAAGTAACATAGAAATTGTAACACCACAATTTTACCTTCAAATGAACAAAATACGTATTATACCATTTATTTTCTATGTGCGAACTAAATGTATTTTGGTCATGCTTCCACGCAAGCATAAAATTTTGATGGATTATCCTTGTTTTTTTTTGATTCCATTTAATTGCGGGTTTACATGAAAATACGATTCCAGTATCCGCTGCACTCACGAGAGGATGCATTATTTATTAAAATTTAAAAAAAAACGCACACAAATGGCGATGTTCGTGTTTTATGTGTGACAGCGACAAGAGACTGCAATATCCCCAAACGAATTTTCTCGCCATTGACCGATTTCAAAATTATTATTAGTGTCACGTGATACATCGTTCCGGGACATTCTCAGTGTCTACCTGTCGTAGCTGGAATGCATTCATACATACGTAACGATGCGTATTATAGTTTGGAGATACGTCCGTTACACAATGACCGTGTAGAAGATTTTAGATATAGCAAGTAAAATATGTTATCTGGGAAATAAAATGATGGAATAAACACCGGCAATAGTTAAAAAAATATATATATTTTTATTTAATTGTATATGGTTTTCGTTTTCGATGAGCAGTTGCTTATGTCAATAGTGCGGATTCCTAACCATAAGACATATTCCAGCTTAAAATTAGATAAAACAAATGCAAAAAACCAAAATGCTTAAGAACAAACAAACCATGAGCCTATAATCGCATTTTCTCAGTTGGAGTAACTTTTGGTATTTCTTCTCAGGCCAAATGATTCTATGATTGGATAATTACAATTATCGTCCAATAGTTCTACTTGTAATTCATTTATATTGCATAAAATATCTGTCAATATAATATTATTAATTAAAATTAAATTTTATTCTAAATTATATAATTCAATACGTCTAAAATACATAACACATCTTGGTGTTTAGATCGAAATATTACAAAGTCGAAGACATTCCTTATAGAAGGAGTCACATGCTAAAAGGTATAAAGTTAAAGGGCATTTTCAGGGGATTACTACCATTAAAACAAAAGAAATAATGAAGTTACCACAAGACAGTTTTATAACATGTGAATAATAGATAAAATAGAAAAAAAAGCATTGACATAACCTATCCGAAACGAGAAATCTTATAAAAATGTAAGGTTATTTAAATCATTTAAGATATGAAATCAAATAGGATGTTATAATAGAAAATTAACACATTTATTTATCATTTGTAAATGTGTCGTAATGCGTGTCTATACCCAATAGAATACCACCAGTCCAAGGAGAACTGCATTTCTTCGGGAAACCAGGTGTATAGGGTGATATCCATAATTTTAAATGGTTATTCGACCAAATCCATCAGTAAATCGAAGGATAATTATCCTTTGAATGGACAATCTTCAATTTAATGTGTTTGATGACAGTTATCCAAATTGGTCAAATCTACAGAAATTAAAAGAAGAATTATTGTATATAATTAAAACAGGAGTAGAAGAATATGGGCAAAAGGAATCTAATCATAAATTGATTATTCATAAATGAAAAAAAAAGTAAAACTTTTCGATATTGAAGAAGTAGTTAGTTGTGTTTTTGCCAGGAAGTAACTAAATCGGGCCATAGCCAATAAGAAGGATCGAAATCCAAAAGGACGCCGAGAACGATTGTCATTTCAGTCTCAAACCAACGTTAAACAAATTATCCACAACACTGTTGCGGTAACGGGTAGATCCAGAGAAAAGTGTATTAAAGAAAATTGTCCGTAATTCTGACCACGTAACGAGAGAATCAGAGAGAGAAATTCCAAAGAACCTTGTTGTGGGCATACCCTTGACGATCTCCTTGGTAGCGATCCTGTTGTCCAACAATCTTAGATCCTTGCGGCTAGGTATACCAAATTCCATGTCAACTTCTACCTTTAAATATGTAGATATCCTGCTAGTAGTTTTGCACAACACTAATAGCCACTAAAATTATAAATTTTTCAGTGCATAATACGCGTAGGTGAATTTCGCAACCACTACCAACTTGTAGAAAGAGGCATATTTATCATTTAAGCAAGTAATTTAAAACATAGAAAGCGGATATTATAGAATTGGATTAAAGAAGGAAATGCCAAAACAATTAACCGATAAAATGCCACTATGGGGGGATCCATGGCTTTTATTGCTGGAATCACTATAGTAGCAAAAGCAATGAAAGGGATGCGAGCAAGAAACTCGAGCGCGCCTCTAATGCTTGCACCCTCTCCATTGCTTTTGCTAGTAAGGTAATTGCAGGAATAATAACCATGAGCCCCGTATTGGCATTTTATCGGTTATGTTATAAGGGTTGCATAATTTATAATTTATATGTTGCCGCATGTTATTAATTTAATTTGTTTATGGAGTTTTTTTTTAGATTTACACGTATATAATAAATGTTTTTAATGAAATACACTTTTATTTGAGATAAATTTGGAACCAGAAAGAACCCGAGACAATGAGAAATAATCTAAATAACTTGTCGTTCATCATTTAAGTATAGCATTGAAACATTTGTTAAAAAAAGAGTAAGATAAATGTTGATTAGCTGTTCCATAATAACTTATATTAATAGAATCAATACAATATTTTGGCTCTGCAAAGTGTGACTTACATTAAAAGATTTTTTTATATTAAAGAAATATTACAATAAACATATGCTAATGATTAAAGGTTTAAGTTGGACTGCCAATAGAAGCCGTTAGCAATCAGTACACTAAAAATTAAGACTGTTTGATCCTTCTTTCCTTTGATATACTGAAAGGGCTCGCTTAACACCCTCCATAATATTTCATCTTAAACATCTTCAAAGATGTTTAAGAAAGCATAATCACAATTTGTCAAAATAAAACCATATGAAAGCTCTAAAAGGGATTTTTCATTGACATATCAAATTGGAGGAAATTTCGCTTCGGGACGAAAACTCCCAACCAGACATTGCAGCAGTGCCACAGCCTTGTCTTTTATCCACGAAAACCCCTAATCATCAAGTTTTCAACTTCAACCGTATGTACCTCTCCCACGATTCCACACTTTCACATTTCCAAGCCACTTTCCCCCCAAACATTTTTCGAGAGCGAGGGGGCAAATGCGTTTTACTTGTATCATCGCGTTGATCGATGCCGGGCGGACGGGCTAAGCGACAACAGGCGCTAATATCCCACTCTCTGCCCCCCGCGACCGCCCCGTACCCCAAACATCGCCGTCGGCGGGAGATTTCGTTACATAAAAGTGCTTTATAGCCGTCGAGTGGGGGAGATCGTCGTCGTCGCCCCCATGATCGGCAGACGCCGTAGGGTCCGATATCGAAAACGTATTTCCGTCGTCGCGAGGGGACGGAGATGGCTTTTAGCGCGGCGGATCGCGTTACCCGCGGATCGTTAAGGGATAAGGGGGGGAGTTTTGACTAGGAGAAGACCTCGGGCGAATCGTGAAAAGGGAAAGTCGCATCAAGAGGTGAGAATTTGATACGGGTTCGCCTCGGGAAAAAAATTTTCATCCGGCGATATCGCACAATGTTCTTACAGTGCCTGGTGACTGTTCCATTTTTTTTTCTTTTTAAGTAAAAAATACATTTCAGAAATTATATTTCACGACTACTGTTATCAATAATTATAACCAACATTATTCTACTTCCAATTCACGACCGTCCATTATAGCCTGTGTTCTTGTCGTCTCGTTTTTGACGAGAAGCCAGGCGGCTGCGTGAGCTAGCGTTAATTAACCCGAGCTTGTCGTGCTGCGTTGCAAAAATCCCTAGTGATGACACAGGACGTGTTATTACACCGTGCAAACTGACGAGTTGGGGGGATGATACGGAGGAGAGAAGCGGTTTTATGTTTTATAACAGACAACGGACGAATGCAAATCTCGTCACGGTATTGCATACATAATACGCATGCATAACATCCATAAAGATTTTTCTAATCCGGCTGCAATCCTCCGGATTAGGAACGAGTATGACGCCCAGTTCACCATTAGATCTTCAATCGATCGATATCTTCGTTAGTCTTCTCTTATTAATAAAACTGATTTTCTCCTATGTATGTGTGTTCTATTTTCAAAACACTTAACCGATTTTGATAAAACTTCCAGTGTATCTTCACTAGTGTAATGTAATATCATGTATGCATAGTGTAAGCTATGGTTAATCTTAGCAGTGAAGTGCCAGAGCTATTATATCAGTTCAGGAAACGGTATAAATACATCGCGCGAATTATGCTCATCAGTTATTATAATCATTATTACATTTTCCTTGTAGTTTTTATTTAAAAATATTACTAAACCTGACACCTAATACGATAATTATGTAGTAGCCTACATTTTGTTTCACTGTATTACAGGTTGCGCAATATACATATACTGCAAACAATATACAATTTGGTTTTAATTAACAGGAAAACTTCGGAAAATTGAAAATAAATTGCTTACAACAATTTAATTTCGCGCCCAGATAATTTCGTGCATAAAATTGAACATATTCTGAATGTAGTACCTACAGTGCCTATGATAAACGTAATTAATAAATATAAGGGATGAAATATATGTATTGTTCGGGCGGAATTCGATATGCAATCGTGCGGTTATTTATTATACAGATAATTTGATATTGAAAATATCACGTGCGTTTGAAAATATGTATCATATGTATTCCGACACATGTTTAACATAAACTGTATTTGTATGTTAATATAAATGCAATATATAAACACAATATAGTTATAAGTAGAATGGATGTAGATCGGTGTACACATACACTATTGTGCTGTTTGAAAGGTCATTGTGTAATTTCACCCTAATTGCCGGATGAAGGCCGATGCAATGCTAAGAAGAAACTGACATTCGATCTTCTATTACACCAAAGTTACAGCGTATCAAAGGCATAAATAATATTGTTTATTTCACGAAATGAAACATGTGTTCATTTGTCTTAGTCATGGAATTATATGAGAATTATAGGGATTAGATATGTTCATAGTATAAGTACTAAGATTAAGTAATTGTATGGTGATATTAATTTCTAGATAAAATGCAAATATAGTCATGTTTTTAGTAAATCTAGTTTCTTGCAACTGTAAAATTTCAGGAAAAGTAATCACTAGTGCAAATTTAAAAGGGCTGAACTCAGAAATTAAATATCAGTATAGCAAGAGAAGTAAGTTAGAATTAGAAGAGTATAGTTTACATTTAAGACTAACTAAGGTATTGAAGATTTAATGATTCTCACAAATGCTTCATAAGACAGTGTTGCAAGACCCAGATTAAAGGAAAATCAAAATCACATCAGTTCGAAGCTATTAAAAGTGCCAGATCAAAAAGCTGCTTTTACTTAAAGGCAGATGAAGGCAATAAGTTAGTATTGCTGGACAAACCAAATTATTATCGTAAAATTAATGAAATTATTGCAGATTGTCTTTATATACAATTAAACAAAAACCCTCTTACAAAAATGATTCGTCAAAGAAAGCAAGTTTTCAAAAATTGTCCAGAATTAGTAACTTCAGCCCTTAAACTTAGATGAACTCGATGAAGCCAATTGTGTCAGGTATTAACTCACCGACTGACTTGGTATCAAAATGGTAGTAAATGAATTTAAAAACTTCAAACCAAAAAATGTTTCAAATTCAAAGAAAATTCACCAGAGTTTATGAACAAAATCAAAAATCATAGATTAGAAGATGGTGAGATTTGAGTTTTATTTAATCCTAGTTCATTATTTCCTGTACCGATCCCAGAAACCCTAAAATATTTGGAAGATGTTAGTTAAAAATAATTTTGATAGTAGAAAATGCATCAACTTGACCAAGCTGTGCATGTTGGAGAACTTCCTTCGGATTGAAGAAAAGTTCTACCAACAACTTTAATTTTCTAGTTCATCGCTTGTTAAGTTGTTCACTTACAAAGGACAGAGATAAAAGAGAACTGCATCATACTAATCGCTGAATACAATAGTTTCCAGAACTATATATATGGTAAACAATTTAGTCATGAAACATACACAAAAATTGTTGGTTAAAAACTATACAACTCTGATACCTCTAAGTTATCAAAAGTCGAGTGTTGTTCAGCATAATTCACGGCATGCCAACAATCTTAGGTGAGTGAAACAAGTCCTAAATCGCAGAGGGTTAGATAATTATGTGAGTATTTATATTAAGGATTAAGGATAAAGTTATTAATTCTGAGGAAGAATCTATCCTGCATTCTAGCTTCTACGAACTCTTATAATAAATTAAATAATTGTTAAATTGTTAATTAAAAAATTGTTTATCCCATGCTGTCAAAGATTCCACTTGTCAGAATTAATGCGTTTCGAATATACATTCACTTACAACGGATTAATCTGCAGATATAATTTTTGTATATGGGTTCTGTGGTGGAAACGCTAGAGCGGCAGCCAAAGAATAACAGCGCAGGTACCCAAAAACACGTCAATTTGAAGAAACAGGGAATATGGTGCCAAAGACTAGTCGTCCACATGAACTAAACGTACAAAATAAAAATAAACTATAATTGATGCTGTCCTCGACAATTCTTCAATTAGTACACAACCCGTAGCAGGCGATTTACATCTAAATCAAAGATTTGTTTGGCGTGTAGTGAATCCTGGGGTATTACATCCATTATGCAAGCTTTAGAACCCGAAGATATGCACCGACGATTAGGATTTTTCCAGTGGATTCTTCAGCGGGAAGCGCAAAATGATGACTTTATTTCACACATATTATAGTCTCTTGAAGGGATGGAGTGTGTGAGGCGTGTGCTCTTTGGAAAATCCTCATGCAACTGGAGCACGGCAATTTCAACAACGCTTCAGTGTAAACGTTTGGCGTGGTCTTTTCAACAGCCATTTATTATATGTGTAATGGAAATGGCATTAATACGATATAACTTCGAAACAAAAGAAGATCTAAGTTCATATAAGATTTTTTTCTTATAATCGCGTTAGCTATCATCTGCCAAAGTTTGCTACAGAGCTAACAAATCACTTTGTATTTAAAGAAAAGGTATTTTTGCTAAACTCCCTACTCCAGGAATTGCCATTCAGTACCACAACATCCAAAAGAAACATTCATCTCCCTGTATTTAAAGCACTAAAAATGCCATTTTGACGTCACAATAACGAACGGGGAATTCCGACTAAATGAAACGTTCCAAGCTGGTCGGGAACAGCTGCTGCTGGTCGCAATTAATTCGAGCCGACATCAGCGGATGTTCTCACAATACATCAATTAGAAACAGTTGAAATAATAACAAGACTGATTGGTTGTAATTACCGCAGTCGTACGGACTCGCTGGCGGTGGTCAATTCCGCATCGTGTCGCTTGTGTGTAGATGAAATTGAATTAAGGACCAACGATAGACTGCGAGCAAGAAAACATTTGGAGTTTTACTGGAATACATTGCTTTTTTTTTGTAGGTGCATAACACTAAACTACATGAATATACGTTTTGTTTAGCGTATTGTGTAATTAAGTAATTTTAACATTATCAATTTTAAGTTAAATAACATAATAATAACATAATGATATCACACTTAACTAAAAGTTCACACCGCACAAACTGCATACGTATTTCGACAAGGAAATTGCCGTTTTCAGGAGTAACGCTGGACGAGTAGCTTAGTCTGAAATACTTATGCAGTTGTATATATTTGCACAGTGAGGGTTTATCTTTAAATTTTTGTTAAGTGTGAGTGACGTGCCGCGGTTTCTAGGACGAGTCTACACCTGATACATGATCTTTTTCTGGCAAAAAAATAACAACAAGATTGGCAAAATTGAGGTTTATTTTGGGTGCCATATATTAACTAAAATCTTCTTCTTATGTTTTGTTGAATGGTTTTCGAACAGACTGGAATACGTAGAAAATAGGTTTGTCCAAAATGATCACTCAAATAAAATCAATCAATTCATTGTCCATTGCCAAGTCGACCTCTTGAGAGTGATACAACAAACATAGGTGGTACAACAAAACCTTAAAAAGTTCTACCTCTGTACTTTTTTCTTGGTTATTTTTGTTAGATACTGGCAGAAGGCGAAATGAAGAGAATGTAATCAACGTGCTAGCTTATTTTGCATTTCAGCATTAGAGAAATTGCGAGGGATCTTTGTTTAACAATATAGTGTATTGAAAACATTTTAACGGAGCACAAATTATATTCATATCACCTGAAACTACATCAGACCATAGCATACAAGATAGCGTAGCTCAAATGATGCATAAAAATAGGAACTTCTTGCTTAAAATCTTATTGACAGAAGAGGCAACCTTTACAAATCCAGGAATATTAAATTTACCTAATTTGCATTATTGGTCAAGGCACACTCGACACCTAAATTGCAGGAATTATTTAGATTTCCTTCAAAACAAGATCCCTCCACTATTGGAAAACGTGTCATTTGAAACTGGAGAAAATTAGTGGTACCAACATGATGAAAGTTCAACCGTAATTAAATGAACAGTTCCCAGCCAATCGATCGGAAGAAGAAGTTCATTTCCGTGGTCTCCTAGATCTTATAGTACTTAATTTTTATTTATGCGGCCGAATCATTTTCCATCATAAAAAGCCAACTACACGTGAAAATATTATTGAGAGAATCACAAAAGCAATAAATGGAATTTCTGCTTCGGAAATTAAAGTGGCTGTGCTCTCTATTAATCAATGAGTAAACATGTGTATTGCAAAAAATGGCGAACATTTTAAACATTCGAAGTTTATTTTTCTTTGGTTTATGTTCGATTAATATTTTTTATTAATTTTTATAAATACTTAATGTTAGAAAATCTTCAAACCATTTGAAACGAACAAAAAGAAATTACTCCCAGGAATCTAATTTTAATGCTTATCTTTATTATTCGCAAAGCTCTTCTAATGAGTATAACTTCGTAACAAAGAAAGGTAGCAGTTTCTGGTTTTCACCATTCTCACTTCACCATTAATGATGTATTGTTCCATTTGAAATTTTAAAGAAAAAACAAATATTCGCATAAATAAAAAAAGTAGCGCCTTCTCTCATTCGTACGGACAACTACACAAATCTCTACTACATACGGTTCAATTCTTTGTACAATTCTCTTTCTAATGAGCCCAAAAATATTAAAATACCTTAAGGGAAACCGAAATTATGCCTGGTTTTCTACACAGACATACTTACTTCCATCCTATCCCTCGTAGGAGAGTTACATTAAAGGGCGTTAAATAAAAATTATGTAAAATCGTCTGAGCATTTCCCTGATAATAATTTTAACTTATACATTTATTTTGAACTCAAGGGGAAAATGCCGAATTTTTAATTTACATAAAGTGTTGCGCCCCCTGGCGGTCATTTTGGATAGTTAAAACTATTCTAATATTTTTGTTCAAATTCTCTTTATCACCTTTATTATCAAGATTCACTAGTAGTTAAGTATCCTCGTTTAAAAACATAGGTAATTTTCTATGAAACGGCGTATTACTTCCACAGAATCCTGAAAATTTTCAAATGAGTAGTACTCACAGTCAGTGAATTTTGAACATAAAACAATTTGATTAACATGAAAACACGCTGGAAGATTGGAAGTCGCTAAGGTAGTTCCCCGACCACGATTATTAACTATTGAAGGTGTTTAATTTTATTAATTCCAGCAACGAATACTCTAGATTTCCTATGCTTCTAACAAACGACAATACACATTGCATTCATATCCGGTAAAGCCGGTTCGTCATCTCATCCGAGGCTATCCTAACCTCAAATCTGGGCACCACCCGGATAGCTCTTTCAGTCCGTCTGTTTATCACCCGACCGACAGGCCGCCAGTTCGGAACAGTTCCATTGTGCTCTCCGAATCTGCAGCGGGCAGCAAGTGTTTGGCCGTAGGCTTTGCATTAATAAGGGGGCCGGGGATGGACTGAGAGGGAGAGGGTAACGCAACGAAACGGGTAAACCCCTGCGGTAACAACGACCATTCCGTAGCTATGATGATGTTGAGTGCGGATGGGGAAAAGTACGGCCAATGATGACCAGAGGGTAAGTCGGGATGGTAGTTAGGGGCTGCGGGCCGTCGGTTGCGGTGGAGACCGACAGAGTCCGATAGAGTTGAAATATTGAGAGAGCTGCGAGCGGTTTTGCGACAGATTCTCTATGTATAACGAACGTCGTCGCGTAAGCGTCAATCGTTTTTGGACGTTGCCGGACTGGTCAGTCGTGCGAATGGCAGAATCTGATCTTTGATGTACAGAGACTGCTTTTGCGGTCTGTTTTGGTTTTGTGGTCGGTCGCAAACTGTGATTTAGAACAGTGTGATTCTTAGTGTGTCTTCGTTTATTTTGATAAATTTCTTCTGCACATAAATTTAGTATATTGATGGGGATAAAAATAAAAGCTGTTTTATAAAAATACTGTAGAAAAAGTTTATACGAACTGAATGATCGTATGAAAGGCTAGATTCAATTAAAAATTTTACTACGATAAGACAATATTAATAATAGAATTTTATTGCCCAACAACAAAACCAATTCTACGACAACTATATAACTATATATAAATTACGAATGCAAGTAGTGTAGGCAAATGAATACAATAAAAACAAAGTAGGGAAAAGAAGAAATTAAACAAAATTTTTTATTTAATCATTATAGAGTACCCATATCTGGATTCCGACACATGGTTACTAACGGGGAACTTTGGAGTAAATTGATATGAGGGAGAGGCAATGAGAAGGTAGAGGAAGAGCGCGAAGAAATACGAGGGTCAAAGAAGTTAATAGAGGAAGGTAAATTGGACGAATTAACGTAACCATAAACTACCTTGCATACAAGTTTCGCTCCAATCACATTATTTCAGTGACCAATACATTGGAAGCCTTCTTTTGGATGTGTTGCGTAATATTTTATACAAAGATCTATACAATTCATCCACAGCGTAATTAACATGAGTATAACTCTTCAAAAATGACCAATCAACATGTCAAAGGTCAATGTAAAGTTTCGAAAAATTAACTTTGCAAAAGTTATAACGAGTGCTATTATTTGAAGCAAATGAAGATAATCAAGTAGGAACCGGGAGCGAAAACGAAATAGGTAGGTGGATGGTAGGAAGTAAAACGCGGTGAAAATGTATCCTTGTCAAACATTCATAATAATGTATAATAAAACTTATCTATTCTTCCTTAAACTATGTTTAAAGATTCTACTTTTAATTATTCTAATTGGCAAAGATATCCGTGCCTCTGAAGTAGTCGAATTTTCTCTGAAGTAAATGAAATTAACTTATATCTCGAAAACGCATTAAGATAAGTATAGGAAAGTCAGGATGAAAATATTTTGGAAACGCAGTACATGCAAAATGTGAATTCTAATGTTTGGTTTTCCATATACTTCTAACACGCCATCCGCCTTGGGACACCCGGTATAGATAATTTAGAAAACGTTGGTGGTACTGCCTTCAGATTTAAAATATTGCGTAAGATGGTGTGGACAGAAAATTTCTTAATCGGTCTACATCGGATGAAAAGCGAAATATGAAATTTTCCAAGTTGGTTTCAACACAAGATGTCATGTTATTTAAGCCTTAAGTACATACATTCATAAACCCTTTGCAACTTGTTTCTGTAGAAACTGGTCTCTCACAAGCTTTTGCATGCGTGAGAATCGACGCGTTACCACATCACTTGACCTAACATAGATCTTTTCCATCCCCCTCCTCTGCCATCATAAATCCAGCCATAATGCTGTAGTAACCCATCCCCCATACATTAGGCACCCAACAAAAAAAATTAAAAAAAGACTTCATTAGAACACAGCATCAAACCAACCGAGCACGTGGGAATAGTGAATGTCATCACACAGTGACAGGTCAGGATTAGCGTATATATCAGGCGCCCAGGCAATCCCCGCTAGCATCGGCTCGCCGGCGGTAGCTAATAATCCCTGTCGATGTCGGATTTGGCATGCGGCATCCTGTCTACTGACGAACGTGATCCTTTCCCGGCATACTTCGCTGCACTTTCCTGTGTCCCTGGCTGATAAGCCGCTTAGGATGGAACAGGGGTGGAGGGCAAGGGAATGGTCCAGTAATAGCCTCCGATGGAAACAGGAAGAACTCTACGGTAAAACAAGGTGCAATAGGTGAAATAAAATGAAGTCGCCTGTTAGGTTTTTAGAGGGGGAAGTTATTTCTTAGAGATGATTTTTACATTGCCTTCTTTCTAGGTTGTTTTGTCGATTAACAAATGAGGAAAATTGATATTATGGAGATTTAACTTCAAGAAATTGTATGTTAATACAATTCTCATAGTTTGTTTAAGTTGTTCAGAGATGTCTAATGTTACGATAACATTGACTTACCCGACACGACCTACTTTTTAACCAACGTCTCTAAATTCGACATAAAAGCATTTATACACAAGTATTATTGAGCGAACTGTACCCAGAGATTTATCTTGTCACCTGCTGTTACGCAGGCTACTCGTTCCTGGCGCTGCGTATTGCAGTGCATGTGATTCCCCTAAATCCGTCTCTCTTTTTCTATGCGTTGACACCTGTCGTATCTATTTCCCTCGCTCCCACAGGGTCATTCCCGGCTGGTAGCTTTCATGGGCGTCGGCGACCGTTTTGACAGGAGATTAGCGGCCGACGAAAAGGAAACCCCGACGCCATTAGTCGGCTCTCTACGCTCTCCGTCCTCTATAAGCGTTGACGAACTGAGTTCCCTTATTATTTATGTAATGTAAAAGTTCATTTCGAGCAAGCAGGAATTTGCTCAAATCCAAGGGAAATATGATTTTATTCGAGGGGGGCGTGTCACTTTACTCTCTGTGTGTATTGTGAGGACGTGACTAGATCATGCATAAATTATAAACCGTATATTTTGTATGTGACGTCAGTAATTTAATTTAAGTGTACTATAAAAAACTAATGCCACTTTCCTGGGTTTATTTGTTACATTTTTCTCTAAATAAATAAGAAAAACCACCGAATGACTACGACTACAAGTCATGTAATTATCTATGGAAATTAATTAACATTTAATCTTGAATCCTTACTACAACTGCAACTTAAGAAAACCACGCTATTAGATTGGTAGCATAATAAATGTATTCTCCAGATACATATTCTACTATTTTTAGATATGCAGGAGGTGAATTGAGAGTAGATGGCAGCGTAGTCACCTAATAAACAGGTTTTCTTATTATATTACTTGCGTGTTGTGCATATAAATTAGAAACAGCAGCGGTGCCATTACTGAACCTTGGTGGAAACTCCTTTAGTCACTGAAGTTACCTGCGATTTCTTTCCGTGCTAAAGAGCGACCGGTGTGAGTTGTATCCTGTAGATCACATTGGCGAATGAGCTGTTCAGCTTATACCATAATGAGACAATTTTTGCAGCAATACTTGATGGTCAAGGTCGCTTTGCTTAGGTCGCAACACATCAGTAGACCCACCTGTTCTCTATCGAAAACCTCTGCGATTTCTGGCAAAATTTCTTCCACGGTCGTGGTGGTTGATTTTGAGCTTCCATGGCCATGCTACCGAAAAAGAAACCCAACACGTCCAGTCGGCGATAAAAATCCGTTGAGGTGCCATTCCTATATAACAATGATAGGTACCAGACATTTCAATAGTATCATTAGAACACAAATACGTTAGATTTTCCAGACTCCTCCCGTTTTCTTTTTAAACTATCTGCTAGGATTTTGGTAACGTTTCCAAATAAAGCCCATAACATATTTTCTTTGCGCCATTTAGTAACGTAATCCCGCAATCTTGCCAACTGATAAAATCCAATCGTCCCTAAAACTACTAAATCCAACTTCCCTAAATTTACTTTTTCGATTTATTATCGACAATAACACCAGCCAATATCGTATCGCGGTTTTCCCCATTCTCTGCTCGAAATTTCCTCGGAGAAACAAGGCCCAAGGAATATTATCGTATATAGACACGAGTATAACAAACGCGGCCTAATAAAAACTTTCTTTCTCCTCGTTAGGGAGGCTTGGAAAGAATAAGAGAACCGAAAAAATATATATATTTATTTTCCTCTCGTCCCTTATCGCGAGACTTCGGTATAAAATATTCGAGTTTATTATCATATCATAACATATATACATGTATATATACTGCGGGCGTTGAGATATATGAAAAACAAACTTGTTTGTCAAGGAAAGATATCAGTTAACGCGCGTGTTAGGTCCCCCAAAATCGTTCTGCGGCATACGTTGGACTTCTGCACTAAATTTCGAACGTTCGATTGTGTCGTCTCGTGTTGTCCTCTTCTATCGGCTCGAAAGCTGATAACACGCGCAAACAAAACACGATATTCAAAAGGAGGAGAGAGAAACACCAAAAGCCATTACCGGTGATATTGGGGCGGTGTGGGGGGCAAAATGGGGGATTTCTTTTTGAAATTAGAGACGAATACTCGTCGAGAAGGATATTTCTACAAAGTGGAAGGAGATCTAGATAAATAAAACTCATCAAATAGATTCAAATCAACATTAAAACTCGGAGCTCCGTTGCCAGATCTGAAATGAGATCAGGGATCACGATAGGACTAGCATCCAGACAATATGTCCTCTCCGCCTTATCGGTCGGGCTGTTAACAAGTTTTCTCTGACCCGAAACTCCTCCCCAACGACCACCCTTCCACCGGCACCGTCCACCCCACACCGCCCCAAACGCTCGAATCTTCTACGGTTATCCCAGCTTGTGTCTAGTGAAGCCGGCTGGCGACTACGATGTTTTGGCGAAACGGTAGCATCAGCTGCACTTGTCAACCTTTTTATTTTATCGGGAGACGGACAGGAGCGTGTTCGACGGTCGTTCAAGTCCGTACGACTCCCCCCCGACCTCATCCCTGCTGCTGTTCGCCGTCATCGTCTTGATAAGGTGGTAATTGTGTTTACTGACCGTTGGCGTTTTGTGTCTTGTCTTATCTGTTCGTTTCCGTTTGAACGAGAGCTTGGTTGGCTGTCGTGTGTGTGCTATCGACATCCAGCGTCTCGTTTGGGACCTAATTTTTTCCTGTCCTTTCACCGTATAAACGAAGTTTCTTTCTTCATTTTATTTGAACGGAGGAGATATTATTATTTTTTCTTTAACTTCAGCGCTAATGATTACTAATTTACTGTTGTGTTTCTGCATTGCTGTTAGCGTACCACTCTTTTTGCACTTCATTAGTGAGATTGCGGATAATCAAGGACAAACGCATACTATTTATACAGGTTTTCCCCGCGCTCTGGACATTATGGACCACTCAATGTCGATTGGAAGCTAGCATGGCGGTTCACATCACTAGGAAATAATGTTTAAATCTTATTACTTTTAAAAAAATAATTAAAACAATATTGAATATAATGAAAGAAGTTACCCCAACAATATTTCAGATTACTTTAGAAACATATTCTATACACTATATTTGCATATACTATTAAAATACATACATACATATATTAGTTTATTAGGGAAATAATGTACTAAAATCTCGACTAATTGTTACGCATGATAACACAGGCCAACAAAAAACTGTTTTTTTTTTCTAGCTCAGTTCGGTGTGCATTTTTCTAATATGGCAACAGTGTTTCTCTAAGGGCTTTTGTTTTGAGCTACAGCATATTACCCGCATTTACCAATTTTCCTTTGATTTTTATGTTTCGACGGACATTAAAATACATTTTCTTGTTGCTTTAGATATGGCTTCGTTAAGAAGACATTGTTTGCATAATCCTGATAGTTTTTGCTATATTTGTGGCGGATATATCTTCGAAAAATATCAGACTTCGTAAAAACTGCGCATCTTTAGTACTTTAAAATAACATTGTGCAATCAAGACAAGCCATGGGTACCTCATATTGTGTGCCAGAGATGTATTGTGTGTCTGCAACAATGGTCCAATAGAAAAAGGAATGCAATAAAGTTCGAAACACCCATGATTTGACAAGAACCTCAAAATCATCACAACGATTGCTACTTCTGCGTTGTGAAAATAAACGGAATTAATCCTGGAAATCGAAGTAAGTGGTCATATCCTAACTTATCTCTGAGGTACAAGCCAACACGTCTAAATTCTCTAATTATCCAAAATTACATAAACCCGAACCCAATACATCAAGTGAAGACTTTTATTCAGACTACATATTTAGCCAATCAGAACCTCAACGATTTAATCAAAAGGAACTAAATGACTTAGTATCTGAACCTATCAAAAGAAGCTTCTAAAATTTTAGCATCTCGTTTAAAAGAAAAAAATTGTCTTAGTCCGGAAACCAACATTACTTTTTATCGCACCCTAGAAAAGAATCTGCTACCGTATATTACTGAAGAGAAGGAGTTAGTTTTTTGTAATGATATTAGAGGTATTTTGCAATGGGTTTAAAAAAAATACCAACCTAGTGCCTTTTTAGAGACAACAGCAGGAGAACCTTAAAATGTGTTTTACTTCATAACCATAACAAGTATGGATCCATACCTATTGCACATTCGACGACTTTGAATGAAGAGTACACAAATATTTCTAAAATAATGGCAAAATTAAGTATCAAGACCACAAATGGGCCATTTGAAAATGGTTAACTACCTTCTAGATCAACAAGGTGGATACACAAAGTTCCCTTGTTTTATGTGTCTCAGGGACAATCGAGACAAGCAACGCCATTGGTCACAAAAAGTTTGGCTGGTGCGACGGGAGCTGAAAGTTGGTACAAAAAATATTGTAAACGTGCTTTTAGTTAGCCGAGATCGTATCATACTTCTACCACTTCATATTAAACTCGGTATAATGAAACAGTTTGTGAAGGCCCTTCACAAAAGCGCAGAATGTCACAAGTTTCCAGGATTAAGTACCGAGAAATTAAAAGCCGGTATATTTGATGGACCACAAATAAGGAAACTCGTGCAAGATCCCGATTTTGTCAAATCACTGAATAAAGTCGAATTGAAAGCTTGGAATTCATTTGTTTTGGTTATAACTAACTTTCTTGGGAACAAGAAGTCCGACAACTAT
>JARFOC010000452.1:116630-130538 GCA_031763485.1 Osmoderma eremita
TTTGCTAGTATGGTGATTCCAGCAATAAACCATGCGTCGATAATGGCATTTTTACGGTTAATTGTTTTTGGCATTTTTGAAAAATCCATAGCCATTAGTAATATAATTACACTAAAAAGTACAGCCAGGTACATGGCGATGCGTCATTTTTAGCTCGACGTGAGTTAACAAAATAATAATTAATTAGGGACACGTAAATATTTACAGACGAAATACACAATAATAGTAAAAATGAGGACAATGATTAAACAATAAGTAAAAACCAAAAGAACTACTAACAACTAAAGGAATTTTAATATTAATTTGAAATACTCTATGCAGACATTTGGAATTTTACACTCAGAATCCTCTATTTGATAAAATTTTGCACTCGGAGCTCTCTACATTTCTTCGGGAAGTCAGTGAAACATTTCTCTAGTCATTGTCGACGTATCTGATTCACACCAATTTTATTCTGTCGCACTGCAACCAGAAGTCGTAGTCAAGGCATTGATTTCAGGCGAGGGCTTTTTGTACTGGTACCGCTGGTATTTATTTATGTATAGTGACAAACGTATAAAATAAAGTGTAAAGGCCCTTTCATAGAAGGAGAATTCGAACGCGGGAGACTCATAAACCCATGTGACAATGCAGTTACTCAACTCCACACTGGACGCTACTAACTTCCAGATCATGAAAATGACATTTGTGACTCCTAGATATAAAGTTCTGGGAAGATAGTTTGTCTTGCTTAAATACTTCTGTACAAGTGCTCCCTCTCCCCCCTTTTTTTAGATGTAAAATGCTTTAAAGGTAGATTTTTATAGCACAAAGATCCTGTTTGCTTCTGCGGAGTTGGCCCAGAAGATAATACTGTAGGAGAATATGGATATCAGATACGTATGATATGCTGAAAGCGCACCTTCAGTGTTCAAGTGTGAGGAGATGGTGCGTAGTACATGAACTATCATGGATATTTTCTTAGTACACTAATATGTTTTTCCTAATTTAAGAGATAATCATTTTTTAGTCCAAAGAACTAGATGATCAATTTATGCAATATGTACAATGCTCTAAATTAGTTAGGTTCTGACGAGATCGTTTGCAACCTATAATTACTTGGATTACTAGATCGAAACTACATACATATCTACGTACAGTCAAATACAAAAGTCATGTCTTATTACTACTAGCAGTATGCTAAATCCTTACATGTCTTACATATACTAGTCATTCATTAACGACATCGCTCAAATTTAAGCAATAACTTAACCATGTTTCAAGAATTTACAAATGTTTAATACTTCAATATCCATATTATTCGTGGCAACTGTTAATCTTCCGTGTTGTGTGTAACATACATCTTGATTTAAAATGACAGGAAAATAAACAACTTTCAACCATTCAATTCCATTTCATCGAGACGATATTTGACATTTTACACATAAATTACCCGCGAAATTAGTTGTTTAAGTAAAGACCGGAGGAGAAACACCCAAACTTTTCAATTGGTTTTCTGTTTGCGCTTCCAACCGTTTTCTTTATATCTCCGGTGACGAAGGTCCCTCCTTTCTACCCGGTGATTTAAGAGATTGTTTTACTTTGAAAGGAATTGACTGCTTTTTGAACGAAAGAGGAGTGGCGGCGATTGTTTTATTGATATTAATGCCTTTCTATCGTCGACGATCGAATTTATTTTCACCTTCACCATTTCAGTAAGTAAATAGGTAAGCAAAAGAAAAACGCTAAGCTCAGATGTTTTCATATTTATATTTCTAATTCACATAATCAATTATATGAGGATATAACAATACTGTGAAACGCTAGATTATAAAATTCCCCATCAGAAGCAAAAATACAAATCAATACAATAAGTTAATAACAAATTGAATTTAATAGATAACTTTTAACTTGCTTTATTAACCCCAAAGCAAGATTTCTTCGGTAGAGAGCGGTCTTTGAGAACCGAGGTAGTAAATATAGAGAATAGATGTAACTTTCATAAACAGTTAATTTTTCATTATCTTTGGAGGTTTGTTTATAATATTCACGGTAGTGCAGGTCATAAATAATTCTTAAGACGTGTTTTTGTAATATCAATAAGCGTTCAACATTTGGACAAGCCGCTCAACGAATATACCGAATATCATTTTAGAATGGAACTTTAAAAAAATGAAATGTTTTTAGTGTCAATAAATTATAAGACCTTTTAAATTACATCTAGCGTAACAAATTTTCGATAACTCTTTAGACAGATAATCCACATAAAAATTCCATTTCAAGTTGTCATCAAGAAATACACCGAGTTGCAGTGTCAACAAGATTGATACTATTATTATCCAAAACAAAATTTTTAAGGTTATATTATATTTTTAAGTTTTTGAAAAAGTATGCACTGGAATTTGGCCGAGTTTATTTAACACCAGTAGCTTAAGTTTGAGTAAGCGACATTCACTTTTTGGATAAGATCATGAAAACTAGTACTGCAACAGTTTGAAAAATTTTGCCCCGGCCCCTCGGAGTCCCGATTGAAATTTAAGTACTTTTAGACGTCGCGCAGATATGCCAGCAATCTTGGAAAAATACTCCCAAATGAAAGAAAACAATTCCACGACTCGCAAGTCCATGCAAACTTTCGACCGAAAACGCGATTTTATATGCAAATGTACCACTTAAAATTTTAAAAACTAAAAATCACAATTTTTTTTTAACATTAATATCTCTGTTACTATGCAACTTTGTTAAGATATTTTTACGTTAATGGCCTTATTTTAAGATGTTTAATCACCCCTTGAAAACAAAATCACAAGACCGTAAACAGCCTGTATAAACAAGTACCTACATTACGTATACTTAAGTCTGCTTTTTTGAGATTAAGCACATTTTCAACATGACATTTCGAGAGCGTTCTTTAACGGCACGGCCTAGGAAGATGGCGGAGTGTATTCGAAGTCATCAAAACGAGAACCCACGATAACAATAGAAAAATCAGCTGTTGTCCTTTCTGTTATTCTGTGTCTTAATGCAGCAGAAATAAAGAAAATCACAATTGCCTTAATTTCCGTGGCATTATTTATATGCCAGTTCGTGAGGATATGTGTTTCAGGCACCATTTACACGTCGTTATAAACACCACAAATATTCATCTGGAATAATTTCAAGAATAGAAGTAGAAGGTAGCAAATTATAGTTAGATTATGGCGCGCCGTTAACCGCGACCTTCTCAGTTATGGATGTTAATTATCCAGCATTAATTCTAATGGATACAGTATCAAAGTTCCTTTACATACGTATGACTACCGCTCGTTATTTTAACCGCCCCTTTCCGTTCCCGGGCCCTGTTCCCGGCTATAAACTAATTCCGCATATATACGATAGGGATCTCTTCTTGACTTAACCGTACATATACATAACTACCTAAAACTTAAAACCGAGCAGCAACAACTAGTTCGTTACGAATGACGCTATTAAACTAATCTAAGTGCGGAGCGGGTTTCGCGGCTGCCGCGAATATATGCCATAACGATGTATGTATACGTATAAACCGAGATATACAAATTAAGCAACTCAATTGTCCATGTAAATTAAGTCCTAAATGGACCGTGAAAACGCGCAGGACCAAACCTATGTGGCACGACGAAAGATTATACGTTACACTAAATATGTTAGGTAATTCTACTTGATATACTACGTTACCCCATCGAAATACCACGAATTACACAGCCAAAAATTGCAGTGGGGAGATACACAAACAACCCTATGTGCATTTCATTGTGTGCACATTTGCATCTATTGTGTATTAAACGTAACAGTACTATCGATACAAGAAATCCAACTCACTTTGTGTACTTCTAATTCTTTTCCTATTTTGTTTTATTTTGTTGGCTAACTGTAGGATATCTTAGGAATTGGTATTTAGGTAGAAAAAGTAACATGAACTTGAAACAATTTTATTTAGTTAACATCTTTAACATCTCTTAATCAAAATAAATACCTACTAAGTAATTAAATTCGATAACTTGTAACGTGACCATTTCATCCCAAGTATTTTGTAAATAAAATAAATTATCCGTGCGGATTGGGGGTAGCAAGCCCATCTAGCGGTGGATAGATTAGGCACGACGCGACGATCGATAACGATCGGTTATGTACACCATTCAGTTAGCTGAATGGTGTAGCTAACTCAAACAATGAGACTCTCAGTTTTAGACCGACAGAAGGGAATTTTTACCACACCCATTGCTGTAGTGAAAAAAGTTTTTCACTATTGTTTGTTATTACAAGAGCCAACAACAAAGGCAGAAAACGTCTTTGGGTGAAAAAGTTGGTTGTTGTAACATGATACATTATCATTGGTGCGAAAGCTGAAAACTACCCCCAAAGAAGACCTTAAGAACTATGTAACTCATAATAAATGCCACATGTTTCAATGATCTTTTAGTGATGGTGATCCCTTAACACCAAAGAAAAATACTAAAATAGAAAAAGGAATTACAGCTAAATTGACCCTGGAAGAAAGTTTTAAAGATTTAAAAATTTCGGAGATTATTTCACCTCAATCCCTTGAGAAATAATAATAATAATGTAGTATATTTAGCCCGACAGAGTAACTCCAAAAGAGGCATTATAATCCAAAACTATAATGCACGATAATGTGAGGTATTTAAAAAAACATAAGTATGTATATATGTAGTTCCGCAAATGGTTATCGATTACCATAGAAAACTAAACGTTAACTTCGCAGCTCCGAAATGAAGATACCTTCAAAGATACTGTTAGCGCTTCTGGATGAATGCGTGAAGGGTTCGCGCAGTTGGAAGGTCGAATATCTGGCAAGTTCTTGAAGCCAGCCGTGGTACCGTAAAACATATTTCGCCTAGAAGAATATTGTTGCTTATTAAGTTATGTAAAAGCAAGGCACTTCTTCTCCGTCTTCTGGAATTCAAGGTTTCAAGAAGGTGTTCATAATTTATATGGCGGTCAGGGTGAACTCCATCCATTTTAAAAGATAAATATTTTAAAGATTTCCGTTGGACTCGCTCGATGACATCGCTGTGAGAGGCATAAATTGGATACCACACCAAAGACCCATATTCAAGTTTGCTTATCACAAAGGAATAATACAGCGATTTAATAGCGTCTAAGTTATTGAAATCATGACACGTCCGTATTATTAAACCCACAGATCTGGTGACTGGCTGAAGTGCCTCAAACATATGTTTAACAACGTTAAGTTTGCTATCAAAGGTAATTCCTAGGTCCTTAACGGGGTCACTGATGGATAGCGGCACTCCGTCTATGTATTATCTGGAGTTTATTTTGCCTATTCTCCTAGTGTAGCTTACAAAATCACATTTACCAATGTTTAATTTCAACTTATTATCAATGCATCAGTTGCGAATAGCATCCAAGTTTGATTGAATAACTTGGCTGTCGGCGATATCATTAACTCTATAGCCTCTTCAAGCCATCTTCATAGGGGAGCACAGGCCAGTGAATTGAGGTAATTATGTCATTAATAAGTAAATAATACCAGAATAATAGATACGATAAAAGATAGGTATATAATAGATAGATGAAAGAAAAAAATGTTCTCAGTTTCTTCATCTGATCGCTTTGGTTCTTACTATTTTTAGTTCTTTTCGAAAAGCACTTCGTATGTGAATTTTCTTTTGACATTATCAATTTTTGCATTTTTGTCCATACTTTTATAAAATTCTAGTAATTTTTTACAGGCTCTATTTTTTTGCGACTACTTGATTTTTTCCGCAAACAAGGCAGTTGTCTATATAAATCAATAGATTCCATCATTTTGATACAAAATTAGAAAGAAATCTTCCAACAGGCGTATACCTTCGACACACGGACCACTTTAATGGCAATTACGCATAAATTGGCAATTTATTCACTCATGTGTCATATTGCTGGAACACTAATGACCATACATTTCAACTTATGCTCATTAGAAACTGCAATGGCAGTTGAAACAAGCTATCGCCGACAATCGGTTAAAATCGCCAACTGATTTAAAAATACCGCGTTTGTAAATGACAGTTACAGAATTTTCAAGAGGTTTTTTTAACTTTCAAGAAAATTATAGTCCCATGTTTTTACATTACTAACGGAATATTACACGTTAGAGCAACTGACATTTGAATCTATCTAGCAGAGCTAGTTCTAATTCCAATTACCACGTTATTCTCATTTTTACTTTCTTGGGACCGTAATACCATCATTTAAATACGAATACCGTGATGTGTGTACATAACCACAAAGAAAACTGTACATGATATCGGGCAAGCCTAATTTCTGTAGTGTGTTACTTTCATTCACAAATTGCTAATTTACTTAATGGCCATTAGAATTAATGGGCATTAAAGTTGCCTTTGCATCGAAGGTGAAGCTCCTGAATTTATGAATCAAACTGTCAATTTTTTTCCATACATATCAGTCAATCATTAGGATTTTTCAAATACATTGCTATGGGAATATTTACCACAATATTTTTATTGCACTCACAATTATTTATGCAGAATTTCAATTGCAATAATCAACAACGCGATACTTGTAACCGTTTTAGAAATAATTTGTGTAAACTCACGTACAATTTTTTCCCAGCGTACTCTCGTTATAACATTGGTTGTCTGATTTTTCACTCAATTATAACAAAACCCCGAAGGGAACTTTTCACCGTTATATTTCATTCATCATAATATTACGTATCTGTATCTCTATTACGACACGATCCGTATTCTCCTCCCTAACAATCTCCCTCTCAAACACAATTAACCGTTACAATTCCGTTGGTAATTCAAATAAGAAAGAAGGACAAAGTATAAACAAAGACGGCCAAGCCGCAGCGTACGTATCGTCTGAATTTACGGCGAGCAATAATAATAATTTTATAACTGAATTAAATTCGAAACAAGGGCAATTCCGCCGCACTTTATTTGAATTTGTCTTTCATATTGTTCTTCTCCACCAAAGTACCGACATAAGAATATAAATTGTATAACAAATGTAATAAGGCAAACAGCAGAAGCCGAAAGGTAGGTAGATGATTAGGTAAGTTAAAAAGTTTTAAAAGTCTCGAGGGATGCGCGTAATGAGTTTACTTAAAAACTGTACTTCGGAAGCTTTATTATTATTCGGAGAGGCCGCGCCTCGTTCGCCTACTAGGGCGGAGCTGTGCGGCAATTTTTGCAACTATAATTAACGGGAACTGGGCAAAAGTATTGTAAATTAGCTAAACAATGTTATAAAAAAGATTTAAAGTAAAAGTACCTTCATATCATTAAATGAAAATGGAAGTAATATTTTACATCTAAATAGGTTATTGCTATTATCCGGGACAAACAAAGCAAACAATAGAGAAAGCAAAGGGAGATAATGTATACTTATGATTTATAAACATTAAGGGAGCGTTTGATATGGTCAATAGAACCTGCAAGCTGATATGCAAAATTATTAATTATTATTATTATTATTTATTAAGTACAGAGTGCGACAAGAAGTATTAAGTCCGGTATTATTTATTTACCTCCTCCATGTAGCTATAATGGAAAGTTGGAGTCAAACGACTTAAAATATATGGTAGGGTATTTAAACTTACAGCCTGTAAAAATAGTAGCCATGTATTTGCCGATGATGTAGCTTATGCAACATAAAGCCAAAAGGCATTAGAAAATCATATAAAAGTACTGATAAGCATAGCATAGTGCATTCATTTTAAGAATACATCGTTAGAAAAGAGAAGAGAAAATATTTCGGCTTATGATTGACTGAAATTTGCTTACACTCATTGCACGGCCAGACGACAGGAGCACTCTTATTGCAAGATTTACTTCTAAACAATGAAAAGCAAGGTTTGGAATTATCTAAACTTGCGGGAATTGCTACCGATGCTGCTCCTGTTACGATCGGTCAGCAGAAGGAAATGGCGGCTTTTCTTCATAAACGTATGCAAGAATTAGGCGACATAAGATAGATAATAAAATTATTCACAAGCAAAACTTGATAGATCAAGTTTTAGGTTTTGACAATGTTATGAACGATGTGGTAAAAGCAGTATACTTTATTAGATCACAGATAACTCAAAATCGTTGTTGAAGAAATCGATGGTGATATCTTTTTTTCATACAGAAGTCTGCTAGCTAAATAGAGACAAGATTTTGCAACAATTTTTACGATTAATTGAAGAAGTAAGGTTTTTTATCGAAAGAGAAAAATCAGTAAATAATTTCAGGTGTGATTTAGCTTTCTTAACAGATATCTCTGTTCATTTGAATGACTAGTACCGTAAACTCCAGGGAAAAATCCAAACAAAAATGTCGTTAATTCACTCACAATTTTTAAATGATATATATGATGGATAAATGAAAAATATGTTTCAGAAAATATAATATAGAAAGTTTGAAACACACCACTTGTATTCAACAGCTACCAAAGGCGTTTAAACAGAGATTTCCGGAATTTGATCGAGATAAAATGCTTGTCAGAATATTTCTCAACGCATTTGAAGATGTTAATTCAGTTACACAGTTAGAACTCATTGATATACAAAATTTGCGCAATCGAGCTAGCATATGCCGAAGGTTCTTTGGCAGTACAGATATATGTGAGCAAACATTTACAATAATGAAGCTTAGCAAATCTTCATATAGAAACCACTTTACAGATGATAATCTTCATGGAATTTCGAGAGTCCGTACTACAAATAACATTGGTTAACAAAATTTCAGATTTATTTTGTCCCACGAGGTAAGGTGGGTGAATTTGGTAGTATTTTTTACACTTATTCCATATCTGTTTTCAAAATTTTTCTATCAAGCAAGGTTTCAGAGTGACAAAGCAATGAAATTTTGTGAATGTATATATTACATGTGTATAAATCTGGAAAAAACGACGTACAAAGTGATATATTTACTTAGAAAATGTGCTAATATACGACTTTCGGCTGTACTTTGCGTCAGAAACATCTCTCTTCAGCGTGCAGCAATAGTCTGGCAACATAGAAGGGCTTCATTTGCCTTGGTATCATCAACACTTTCATCGTCCCTTAGTGTCATGTTTTGTGGAGGTTTAGGCACAGTTAATTCCAGACTGTGAGGTACTCGTCACAGTGCAGATGGAATATTAGGATATTTTAGAGTGTGTTTGGATTTAGAAGTCATACCACTTATATTTGTTAGACAAAAATAATAATCGGTAATATGATCTGATGGTTCCCTCCAGATCATAGGAATAGCAAAAGGCATATGTCGTTTACCTTTTGCCCACGCTGTAAAATGTCTGACACACTTAACACAGTTAATATGGGGAGTCCAGTTTTTGTCTTCATCACCTACTTTACTCTTGAAATACTGCTCATAGCACTTTTTAAGGAGAGGTGTGAAAGACCGTTTTTTTTATATTTAAATATCAATTCGCCGCAAATGTAGCAAAAAGAGTTCGCGTGGTTTACACATTACTTGGCATTTTTACATGTGATCAAATGTTCACGGTTTCACTACAGTAGCTTGAACGCACCACAACGCAACACTGTTTAAAACGTTAACAACGTCAGCATATATGTTCATTCACCGAACTCTAGCCGACAACTGAAATAACAACCGATGCTATCTAGGAATGAGAAATGCAGGTCTTAACACGTCAAGAAATGTTCAAACATTAACCATTGCATGCTACTTGATCAGTTCCGAACTCTAGGCGACAACTGAAATAACGTCTCTTATGCTACATATCTATCTATGCATGCATATTTTAGGTGGATATGCGAATATCCTGGAACATAAGAACTAAGGGTGATGAAGAAATTCTGAAAACATAATTGATTTCAGCATGCAAAAGTATATAGGAATCAGGCATTTTTGTGCTTGGGACAAAAATCTTGTTAACCAGTGTGATCACCAAATATTAATCATTTGGTTTCTCAAAACAAGCTCAACCTTGACACAGACGAAGCAATATTTGTATTTTTTTTAGATTAATTCAATAAAGTCACATTATGTTTGTCGTGTAAGTTAAACATAACCATTCAACTATTAACCATATACTAGGAAAAGTGTTTTCGCGAAGCTGCATTTCAATGACGTCACAGCCTTAACCATGTTCAAAATGTTAAAAACCTGGTTCATCGCTAGAATAAGCTTTAGTACTAGATACTTCTCAGGTTTTCAAAGAAGGGAATATTTGAGGGATCATATGATTCTCACCAGATTTTACACCAAGACTATTCCAATTTAAAGTATTTGACTTTTTCCGAATTTTTTTTATAGTTCTCGTTAGTTTTCGAATAACACTTCTTTTTTGGGATGAACACTACAAAGGAAAAACAGAGGACAGACCAAAAATCAAGACACGGATAAAATATGAATATAGCACGTATCAAATTATAGAACCAATTACGGGAGAAGAGATATAGTCTTAGAAAAAATCAAGAACCGAAAGACAGGTAGGCCCGGGGACATACTATTGAAACATAGTTCAGAAGACATACTAGCAAAAATGACAGAAATATTCAACAAATGTCTAATCAACCAAGACAACATCCCAAAAGATTGGGGTATGGCCCACATTAGTTCCATACATGTTGTGTTATTATGACTAAACTTAAACCTAGAATGATTTATTTCCTTCAAAACATTAACAAAGATGTTCTTCAAACTAAACGTGAAAAACAGTCCAACACGAATAGTATAAAAAAAACCAAACACCCGAATGTTGTAGTTACAGGTTTGGCCAAAATTTCCACAGAAAGGTTACAAAGAAATGTGCGAGAATTAGCGAAGAATCAGTAGATGGCCGGTTCCTTGGGAAAGCTGTACTGAAAGAACGAATCTAAAAGCACTTTCAAGAAGAACAGAGAGGTTTTCGCACCGGACAATATTATTTAAACAAGAAATAATTAAACAATTAATAAAGAAGGGATAGGAAGGAATGTAAGCGCTCACGTAATGTTTGTGGAACTGTAGAAGGCTTACGATGCGCTCCCGTAAATCAGAAGGTACTAACTAAATGTGGTCTAAAGAGTATGCATATAAGAGCCCTGGAAAATATCTATAAAAACTCAATAAGTGTAATAAAAATAGGAGGAGGGACTGCTAGACAATTTAAAACCTTAAAAGAATTAAGATAAGAATGCTCTCCAACCCTCTTTAAAATTTACATGTAAAATACCCTCACTTGGAAGGATGAGGAAATGGGCCAGAATGCAGATAGCAGTTGGGTAAGACTAGCTTAGGTACACGTTATTATTCGCCAACGTTCAGATGCTAATAGCTACTAACCAAGAAGAAATTTCAGATATGACTAGGAAAATGAATACTCAAAATAGTGTCTAAAAATTAATATTAATAAAGCGGAACACCTAGTATTTGGAGGACATCCAGAAACTATATAAACGGAAAATGGTACTATAAACTGCTGTACAAAGTTGAAATACCTGGGAAATTATATATCTAGCGATGGAACCACGGCAAAAGAGAGCATAGAATGATGCAAGGGCGAATCGCTATCCAAACGCTGAGCTCCATCTTATGGGCAAGGAGCATCAAAACCAAAACAAGATCTAACATCTATCACGCTATTGTCAATCCTATTGTTTTTGCCGTTAGCACCTTTAGTACTTCCACTCTTCAATTCCTAGTTAACAATACTTTATAAAACGGTTAATAATGCATAAAAGCCATTATGATGTAAAATATATATTACCTGCTTTAAACCTTTTATTCCAAAGTTAAAGGTATTAAAACGTACACCGTATTCAGCCGCTAACGAAGTGCTAAACCTACATTTTCAAATAAAGAAGTATAAGTAAGGTAAGCGAAATCCGCGAAATAATAAGTAGCAAGAAACACACTGCCCCGCTCATGAATAGCTTAATCGGTTTATATGTGAAATTAAAATGTAATCATAAAATACGAACGGAGAAAGTTAGTCCGGCACGGCAGCTCCGGCAACAACCAACGGTATAATAGCGAGTGCCCGCCGGTTTCGTGAAATTAACCTGGTGGCGATTAGGGAACTGTTCTTTCACGACTCCCATTTGCATTTGGCTCGGCTTAATCAGCTTTTAGAACAGTCTTAGGTGCCCGGAGCCCGTCGCTTCGCCGTTCCGCGTCCATAGTCATTACCATAATCCCCACCATCGCGCGCTTTCCCGTCTTCCACCGGCGAGCACGACTACTCCCCAAATGGCATAACATTTAAATAGTAATGTTCGTGTGTGCATTCGGTGCAACATTATGACCACAATCATCAAGATAGTTTAGAGTCGTTTAATTGCTCGGTTTACCTGTTATGACCTTAATCGCGCAATAATTGCTATTGGTTTTAATAGAAACAAACGCTAATCACCACATTAAAGCAAATAATGGCCACATCCATGTTACAACTGTAACGTTCAGATGCGCAGTTGCGAATTTAAATGGTTCAAATGATTTGGTAGTTATACCAGTTGCGAATACAGCGGAAATGTACACTTTCGTAAGAGTTCTGCCATAAAATAAAACAATTACGAAATAAATATGCATAGATAATATTAATTTTGATATTGGTTCGTATAGCCCTGTGTCAATTTGACAGAAAGGTGCCAACTCGAAACAAAAAAACTTTCATTTTCATCGTTGGTACATGAAAATGAAAGTTCTCAGATAGGGGTCTTTCCAAAGAAATAACTACACTGGTCAAAATGACCGACGCACCCGCAAAATGACAAATTAAATCGAGAAATCTACTATTTGTAGAACATTTGGAAAATACGAATCCATCAACCAGATTATAACAATGCATACATGCAGTATTATCCCTCACGATACAGTTTAATAAAAATCTCTAAGATTGGCGGAGGCGACGGAAAGAGGGACATTATTTCCTGTTTTTTTTAATTGATCAAAAATTATCTTCGATATCCGCAATCTAGTAAGCTACCGATGCTACAACAACTGTCAAAAACAATAATCGTCATAAAATAATAATTCACGAAATTAACATGTTACCGGCTCCAAGTCAACAGATTAAGTCTAAATTTTAATTAAAGACGATATCTGGAGCTCAAGCAGCGTGCGGTTACAAACGCCATAAGCCGCTGTAAGGCATCATCAAGTACCGCAAGATCACTTATAACTTTAACGAAATAGGTAAGTACATAACTTACATAGGTAAGTTCTAGTTATTGTGGTTATGCTGCAGTAAACGTTAAACTTTAATATACATCAAGTTAGCCCGGTTTAGTTCAGATATTACATGCAATTTTATTAATATATAGCGTGTAACGTTTATTGCTTTGAAATATGTATTTCAAAACTTATCTACATATGTAGTACACGTCGACTGCATGTAAGTTACCTTTTCCCTCTTTTTCCTCGAGGTTAGCTTATATCATTTGCGTGTATCTTCGAATAATAATCGATATTATCGATTATAAATAGTATAAGGGGATCGGGGCTAGGGCATTATACAAGTATTTAAAGATATGACACGTGCCCGTCGTTGTTCCGTCGCATTTTTGCCCAATTACGTCAAGTGGAGTCAAGTTTTTGATTGAAAAGATTACTAAATAAATAAAAAAATAAGCAAAATTATTCATAAAGAACAAAAGATACATTAGTAAATATATATATATGGCTCAACACCCCTAACGGAGCTTCGCCGCTTCCATAAGGAAGCTCTCTAGGTCCTCTACGGCTGGATCAGGGCCAAACCTTCTACAGTATCCAAACGCTCTCCTTTACTCTGGCTGCTACCTCCCTCCATTTCCTTCTGTCTTCAACAATCGTTCTCCATCCTGTCTTTATTCCCGCTTTTCTTAAATCTTCCTCCACCTCGTCCCTCCATCTGGTCTTCGGCCTTTCTCTTGCTCTCTTTCCTCCTAATTGCCATTCAGTTACAGCTCGCACTTGCTCTTCTGTTCTTTTCCGGTATATATGT
>JARFOC010000452.1:145913-157564 GCA_031763485.1 Osmoderma eremita
GAACGCTTACAGAATTCCGTCTCTGTCGGATCGCTCGACGTCGACGCAACGACGGCCTTACGGAATCCCACTGCAGATCATGAAGAAACGAAATGTCAAACGTCGCTTGTTTAATCGCAAGAGCTATACATACTTACTTCTGGATAACAATCATTCTTTACAGCAAAGAATAAATGTAACAAAAAATAGAAGAAACAATTAATTTCTTTATTAAATAAAGCCAAAAAATATATATTTATTTCAAAATGGCATACTTTCTAAAACAATGGTACAACAAATATATGGACTTAAGAGAGGAACTTACAAAAACAAAAGAATGAAATACTAATAAATATACTGTGGTTAAATATATTTATTCTAAGTATAATTATATGTAAAATGCTTTACAAAATTTGTCTTGTTACACTTTCACCTCGGGTTGTGGGGGAGCGGGAACATTTCTTTCTTTATTCCATTCCTTAAGTCCTTCAGGTAAGGTAGTATCCTCTTCAAAGGATCCTGTACCCTCTACAAATTCTTCATATGTTGATTTTTCGGGGAAAGGACGTTTACCGAGTAATTCGATCATATCATCACGGCTAAGTATCTCCTGTTTTAATAACCGTTCGGCTATTTTCCTTACGTCTTCTTTATGCTTGGACAGGAGATCCGTTGTACGTTTATGAGCTGAATTTATTAAATTCCTAACTTCAGTATCGATGATTTGGGCTGTACTTTCCGAATAAGGTTTCTCTAATACCATTTCACCATCTCTTGGCATGTCAAAACTAACATTTCCCACCTTTTCATTCATACCGTAGTGAACCACCTGCGCGTAAGCGCTTTGCGTTATCTTCTTCAAGTCATCCTGAGCTCCAGTCGTTATTCTACCAAAAAATAACTCTTCTGAGACGCGACCTCCTAATGTCATACACATCCGATCGAGTAGTTGTTCTTTCGTGTATAGGTATTGGTCTTTAGGTAAATACTGCGCGTAGCCTAAACCTTTCCCCCTAGGAATAATCGACACCTTCAGTAGAGGATCTGCATACTGCAAAAACCAACCAGCGACAGCATGGCCAGCCTCGTGATACGCAACTGTTTTCTTCTCCTCCGGTGATAATACATTTGTTTTCTTCTCCATGCCAGCGACAACACGCTCTATAGCTTGTTCAAAATGTTTCATATTAATAGAATCATTCAAATCGCGCGCCGCAATCAGAGCAGCTTCGTTGCATACATTAGCGATGTCTGCACCTGTAAAACCGGGTGTTAGTGCTGCCATCTTACGCGCTAAATCATTTTTGTTCAAATCGGTCTTCAAAGGATTCAAATGTACTTTAAATATACTAGCGCGGCCTTTAATATCTGGTGCAGGTACAAATATTTGCCTATCGAATCTGCCGGGACGTAGCAATGCTTGATCTAAAATATCTACACGATTGGTTGCCGCGAGAACTACAACATTGGTAGTTGTATTAAAGCCGTCCATTTCCACTAAGAGTTGGTTAAGAGTATTTTCTTGTTCCGAATGCCCACCAAAACTTCTGCCACCACGTTTTCGTCCTACAGCATCGATTTCGTCTATAAACAATATGCAGGGAGCATGACGTCTTGCCATAGCAAACAAATCCCGTACCCGCGATGGTCCAACACCAACAAACATTTCCAAAAACTCTGAACCAGATACGGTTATAAAAGGAACATTTGCTTCACCTGCTGTCGCTTTTGCAAGCAAAGTTTTACCAGTACCAGGAGGGCCTTTAATAGAAGAAAAAATATTTATAGTGACTATTTAGATATGAATTGCAACATTCATTATTTAATATTCATTTATTACCTGTTAACATCGCTCCTTTTGGAATTTTTGCCCCAAGGTCAATATATTGCTGTGGATTTTTCAAAAAGTTAACAAATTCCATAATTTCTATCTTTGCTTCTTCACAACCAGCTACATCTCTAAAGATCATATTATCGTATTACTCCACAAAAATTAAATATTTTATAATTACTTAAATCTCACTCCGATCTCATTTGAATTAATAAGTTTTGCAGTACTTTCCATTACTCCACCAAAGAGACCACCACCTCTTCTACCTTTACGACCTCCCATCATTTCTGCTGATCTACGCATCATATAAATTAAGAATCCTATAATTAATAATGTTGGCAGCACACCAGATAAGCTGGCTGCCTCTAGTTCTGTCTTGTATATAACAGGCACAAAATTTGGTGGTTCTATATTCATATCCATTTGAGCATTCTCCAAATTCCGTTCAAATGAATCAACGCTACCAATATTGAACCATAACACATTCTAAAAAGTAACATATATAAGAAATATTCATTAAAATTAGTTCAAGGTATTTACTCCTCCTTCAGCTGCATTACCAGGTGTTAATTTGATTCTAACCCATTTTTTATTTACTACTTCTAATTTATCCACAACTCCCCGAGCTAGATAACTAAAATTTTATGTCACATTAATATAAATAGTATTTAATAATAAAAGTGCATACTTATGTACAAATTCCTTCCATCCAATCTCTTTGTAACCCATTTCCCAAAACGCCAATGTTGCCAATAAAGCTATCGCACCTGTTGCTCCAAATATATACCACTTTTCCTTTTCTCCGTCACCAAATGGCTTCCCTCCACTGCCTCTATACATATTTTGAATGTATATTTGATTAACAGTGCATTTATTTCTATACAAACCTGCTTCCAGTACCTCCGAACAAACCGAATGACCATTGATCATAAGGTCTTGATTTCCCTGGTGGTGCAGCACCTGGAGCCGTTTTTGGAGGTGGTGCTTCTGGCTTAGGCTCAGTCTTTGCTTCCTTCCCCTTCACTTCTTTCACATCTTTAGATTTGATATCATTTAGTTTTAATTTCTCTGGGTCTTTGTTATTTGGTTTAAAATACTTCTCAAACCCTTTCGGAGGTTTCTCGCAAAATAGTCTAAATTCGTTTAATATACTGCTGAAACTCGAAGCATTCTAAAAAGCAGTCAGTATATAAGGGAGTAGGTTATAAGCCACATTTTATATACCTTTACTGTCTCTACATTGTATAATTTAAAACTTTTCAAAAACAATTTTTCTAATTTTTTACTCGTACTTAAAATCCGATGAGCCATATCAATAGCAATTAACTGTTACAATTAATCATACAAATATTTTAACTAACATTATGAAATTTATAACGAGTCTATAGCCACCTCATAACCATACTTTAATGAAGGATTCTCTCAGGACCAGGGTGGATGCATTTGCTTAGGATTTGTTGATATTATAGGAATAGTACCGCGATACGACACGTTAGAGGACTCTGACAGCAAACTATAGAACTCTACATAGAAAATCAATTAATTAATGTGTAGACATGCCCAGACATGTCTATCCCTTATCTCTGGACATAACTAAGGAATCTTATGTCCTTCACCCTGTCATATCAGATAAATGCGTCTACTTTGCAATGGTTGGGAAAATTTAAGAAAAAAACAAAGACAAATTATTCTTATTTCAAATAATTTATTTATTTTTAAATATTATATTATATCAACCGTTATATATATATATATATATATATATATATATTTGATACTACGTAGGTGTCAGTGTTGAGTTTTTCATTTCTTAATAATAAAAATAACGATAATAATTTAACAATAAGTATATGCACAAACTTAAAACCGAAAGAACTACTACCAATTAAAGGAATTATATAATTTTAAAACACTGTATGCAGTTCTCGAATTTTGCACTCAGAGCCCTCTATTGGTCGAGTAACCTCTGATTTACCCCAAATATATACGAGTGTACCCTCTCATTATATCAACTGATGCACATGCGTATTACATCATGTTAACCTTAGTTGTTCTGAGCAGTTCTGGGATCGTCTGAGATGTGATCGTGATGTGAATACTGTAAGTTATACTCGGTATATTATTTATGACATGGTTTATAAATGCCATCAATTATCTATGATCAATTCTCATCGCCAAAGTAGGGTAGATACTAGCTTATCTATAATTTATATCAAAATTCGAAAATGCTGTTTTGTATAGCCTAATGATAAGGAATTTTGAGTAGTATTTGGCTTATTTTGCTTTTACTTGGAAAATTGGTGATATCTGGAATATGTAACACAACACAAAACCATGTCTGATGAGCAAGTGATTGGTATTAAAGCCGTTTTAAAGAAATTAACCGATGAAGATTTACATGGATTGACAGCAACTGTTACACAGGGTCTACTTAAAGGAAAGAGAAAATCTAGACAAGGTTAGTATTTTAATAAGTGAATGAATCTCTTATTGCACAATTTTCATCTTGCAGAAGCTATTGAAGCAATATTAAAATATTCTCCTGATGTGCCCAGTATTCTTAAAAGACGTGTTATTTCAAAGGATGTTTTATTTGCATATATGCATGATAATAATATAAAAGTGGATTTACCCACTACCAAAGAAAAATTGGTTGGTACATTATACGAAATATGGAACCTACCAAGGCAGAAAGATATGGTAACAACAAACGAAGAAAAATTTAATATACCACCAACAACTAGTGAACAACAAACTTTTACTGGAGAAGAGAATGTTAATATTATGGCACAACAATTTTCACAGTGGTTTTACGCGATTATGAACCACAGCGAATGCATTAATCCAGATCATTTTTATCCAGATGCTCGTTTCAAATTAAACCTATACAATAATGGTGTACTAACAGAGGAGGAAACAGAAAGTCCGCAATCAATTGTTGAGCTTCTTTTCCAAGTAAAAACACAGCATAACTTGTTTTTTAACCCCAATTTGAAACTCGAAGGGGTGCAAGGCAGAATTGATTCCCATGGGCTTGTTATGATTCTCGTGTGTGGTACTCTACATTCAAATGATGTTTGTGTGGGAGTTTTTGAACAAGTGTTTGGACTTGCAAGAGATCCCTGTTGTGATAATAACTGGAAAATTAAGACTAGTGAGCTTAACTTGAGAAGCAAAAGTGGTAGTGCAGAGACACCTAATTAATCTAAAGAACACTTCAAAGTGGTTATTACCTAATCTTGAAATTATTTTTATTTTGTAGGTAAAAAGTAATGTTATTTTCTTTATAAAGTTTATGATAATAGAATTTTCTCATAATTTTTTTTTAAATTTACATTGTTTTAATTTTCACAAAACTTTAACATATTCCCCTAAACTGAATTTATATAGAATGTGTTGAATTTTAATATAAAAATTGTAATTTATTTTATAGGTACAAAGTACTGTTATTTTCTTTAAAATTCCTTGTAACTTGTTTACTATTCAATAGGACTTATTATAGCAGTTTTTAAATCACACATTCCATTCCAATATTGAAGAATAGATGTTCGAATTTAAAAAATACAAAATTTTAAATTATCAGAAAAACGCTTCATTCAATAGTTTCTTTCTTGATTGCATCTTAATCAACACTAAAAACACAGAATGAATGAATCTTTGCTAATTTAGCCATCATAACATCCTATATACAGTACGTTAATACGGAAATAAAAAGAAAAATCAACTTTATTTAATATTCTTTTATTAATTGTTTAATATTACAAAGTCATTTATTAAAGACGGTGATAACTTTCTTTTGCTAAATTTTCATATATGGGGCTATCAATAGTAATTTGTCGCTTCGGTTTACGTTCGTAGATAGAACGTCGTCTGTAACTAGGCTTAGGAGGATTCACCACAATTTGATTGTATTCTTCATCTTCGGATGGCATTCGCAAATTACCCATTTCTATAACTTCAGATCCAGGTCCAGGTCCCGGTGGAGAATCTGCTAAAGTATTATCGGAAACCACTTCTTCAGTTACTAAAAAAGAACAAAATTAATTTCCGTGCATTGGCTGTTATTATCTTGCGCTTACTATATGACTCATAGTAGTCATTCAGATTATCAACTCCAAAGAACTGATACAATTCGTTAAAATGTGTATAATTCAAAACTACTATAGCAATAGCCATGATGAGACAGACAACTCCTAAAAAAAATTGCAAATTGTTTATTGTTAACCATAGGGGTAAATAAAATAATTTACAGCCAGAACAATTTATTTGTATAAATTTTGTGGTAGAAAGTTAATTCATCATTTAGTTATTAAATAAAGTCAGTTATCCACTGGTTTGCGATCGTTAAAATGTATTTTATGCGGTGAGTTTTGAAATTTGTAATTAAAAGGAATAATTTCCAGCACAAATAAATTTTCACGATGATCAATAACTTACATACAAAATATCAAAACGTTTTACAGCATCAGAAAGCTATCAGGTAACCAAATAAGTTCGTGAGGTTTTTATTAAAGTAGAGTGCCATTAATATTTTTTAAGTTGTTGACGAAAAGTACATGCTATCTGTCATCTACTTTAGTGTGAATCCTTCTTTTATTGGATACATACACATTTTGTTTTTTTAAATTCCTTGTTTTACATAATTGAAAATGGCGACGAATAAAACTTTAATTTGAGGATGTTTACTCTATTAGTACAAACTTGGTACCAGAGCTGTAATGGCGGCGCGAAAAATATATGTAGCGCATACGGAGATGATGCTGTATTTGATCGAACAGCACAGAAGTAATTCAAAAATTTTGGTTCGGGAGATCGCAGCTTGACCGATGAAGCACGGTCTGGGAGACCGAATATCATTAGTAACGAGGATATTCCACAGGTTGTTGATGAAAATTGCAGAACAACGTGGCTAGAGCTTGCAGGAAGGTTCAATGTGTGTGAAGAAACCACTCGTTTACACCCTCATCGGCTAGGAAAGAGGTGGGTCCCACATGAACTGTCAAATGATAATAATTTTTGTCTTCTTACCATTTGTTCTGAAAACATTTCACGCAACAATAATGAACCAATTCTTGTTCGTTTGTTAACCTGCGACTGAAAGTGGATATTGTGCTCAAATTCTGAGCGTTCATGTCATTGGTTAAGGCCTACTGATTCGGTACCACACACTCTCAAAGCTTCCTTGCACCAAAAACAAGATTTTATTGTGTTTGGTGGACAACAAAAGGGATTCTACGTTATGAGTTTTTGGAAAGGGGTCAAGCCATCACTGCTAACTTATATAGACAGTTCAAAACTCGAGTTAATGTAATAAATGTTGTCCGTCAATTTTTGGAATCAAAATCCAGAGTTCTACAATACCGGCATATAAAAATTGGTGTTGACAAAAAATCACTGAGTGTGATAATTAAGTAATTTCTTCGATGGATAATAGTGTATTATTGTTTCTTAATAAATATTTATATTTTACCGTTAAAAACCGCACGAACTTATTTGGTTAACTGATATATTGCAAAATGATATATCATCCTCAAGCTATAGAAAAATTAATATTATTATTACTCTTTGCCAGCGGCGACTCGTGAGTATTTTTATTTGGTGGGTAGCAGTAGACACAAACACTGAACATTTATTATTAAAAATAAATAAATGACGTGTCAAACTTTTCTTTTATTTTGGGTGGACAGTGCCTACCCTGTCACCCCCGACGAGCTGCTGCTGCTCTTTACGCAGTATTATTTATGTTAGTATTACCCTAAGTAGCAAAATACCTGTTAAAAATGTTAACCAAAAGCTTGCTCCAAATGTAAGAACAATAGTGTCATCTTCGAACGGAATTTCCAATGGTGTGGGATTACGAATGACGAGCCATAATAAATTAGACAATAGCAATAGACCGCCAGTTATTCCCAAGAAGTATGCTCCATACATAATCACTGATCGGAAGAGAATATTTGCTAATATCCAACAAGGAAATGCAGTCCACAATGCTATATGTGCGTACCATCCGGCTGTTCGATAAAACCTTCCATAACGAAAACCTTCTCCATCTATTACGAAATAGTCAACAACCCATAGTATTGGAAGAGGTAAACCGATTCTTTGACCTTCGCGAAATTCTCTTTGTAAACGACCAGCTAAAATTAATAATAATTCTTTACTGATACTACAAAATTGAATAAACTCTACCATACGGCCCAAAACCGAAACGACCTTGATCCCACTCCCAAGAAAATCTTTCATTATAATTGATGATCTCTTTACTTGTCTCTTTCGGATCCGGTATGTCTTTTAAAGTTATATTTATGGATCGCAAACCAATTTTTAATCCCACAGAACCGTTAATCTCTTTAGCAGTTCCAACTCGATATGGCATTTTACTGAAAATATGGCCTACTTCCCATTCTTGTCCAATATTCCCAACTAAAAAGTAGTGTTAATGATGGAAATTTAACAACAATTTAAACAACTTTACGTATTATTAGCAATCCTATCAATAAACTGATCGTAATACGGATAAACTTAGATTGACTCTGCAAAAAGAGAGTAATTAGGTGTATGCACAGAAAATTACGTTATACAAATAAGTCAAACTTTACATTTAATGCAAAATCATTCCTTAATTTCATAAGAAGACCAAGTGGTATTTGACCTGAAGTACAAATATTTTAATTTTTATACTTACTAATTTTGCATTCCTACTCGGTATTACTACCAAAAAACACAAATAAAGGATTAAGAAGGCAGTTATTACTCCAACTTCTACCACATCTACTGTAACAGAAGTCCGGTGTTCTGGATATTGTGTAGGAAAACCCTCCTTTCTGGCAAATTCAAAAAACATTTCTTTGTTTGAAATGAACTGTTTGCAACTTTAGACGCCGTACAACTAAAAATACCATATAATTCTTCATTTGTTATCTACAGGATATGGTTTTGTCAGAACAAAAAAAAACGTAGATGACGTCATATCTATCCAAAACTACAATTCTATCTTATATTTACTCAATAATCATACTTTTTAATCTGGAACGGATGCGTAATATAAACATCAATAATTAAAACAAGCGTGTCTTTTACTATTAAATCACATAATTATTAACTGTTTATTACCTCTCTCCATCCGCTAAAAGAATAGGGCATAAAATACTTATTAAGTACAAGAAAAATACATTCGCTTACTGTTTCACAATTTATTTAAAGATATAACAACCGAAAAATACAATAGAAAAATATTAAGATAAACTAAAGTGGAATGTTCCAAATAGGATATAATATTTACAGGAATGGTATCACCATCACAGAATTAAGCCACTAATTATAGTTTTATGTGGTTAGATGAAATAAAATTAACATAAGATAACTAACAAATATCCACAGCAGATTACGGTAAATATAAATTATCATCAAACAACAACCTTAGATTAAAGTGCAAGTAGTGGTCGACTTGTATAGGGTTATTTTCTAAACACTTGAATTTTAATCGTTTTTACTATAAATCCAGAAGATCTTAAATATTGGTTTTAAATTTGTATTTGATTACCTAGGCATACAACCTATTGTGCGTTCATGCTGTTAAGCGACTCCCTTTAAAATTTCAAGATTAAGAAGTACAATGCGCCAATGCCCTAAGTTACTATGATTTTCTGAATTATGCGTTACATATTGAAACATACCCATACACAAACGTATCAAATTAAATAGGATAAATATCCCTGTAAGTCGAGGACTAACTGCAAATATTTCTAATTACAATGTATTTTCACAAGTTATATCAAATATGCAGCAGTAGCATTTCAATTGAAATGGTATCACAACGTTATTATACTAATGATTAAGTAAATGGAACTCAAAATTACATCCAAGTAAAATCACAAAAAAGAATAATTAAGAGAAGTACATACATAGTTATCGCAACGAAACAGCCGACTTTTGACATGAATGTTAAAATCATACCAATACAACCAAACACAACTATCTGTCTATAATTCTATATAGCTGTCAAACCATATGGTATGCTTTACAATGCGTGGCAACCATGCCATGAAACGACGGAATGTCAAAATTCGGTTGTTTAATTGTCAGAACTATATATTTATTCTGAAAAAAAACGGCATCATAAACATGAGGTGTAAAAAATAAAATTTTTCTACTTATTTAATTCTATCAAAAAAAATTACCTAATTATGAAATGGTAAAAACAGTCACAAAATTTTAAAAAAATACGGTTAAATTAAGGATTCTTAAAAAGAACTAGAATTGTACATAAATTAACAGTTAAACATTAAAGAGTGGTTTCCGAGAACACAAGCGAGCGACATATGCATACAAGCTCCTCCCACATCCAGTTAGCCATTACAGTATTCGAATAATAAACTGGTCAACTTCCCAATTAACATGAAATATTTAAAAAATATTTTTTGACAAAGTACATACGTGAAATAATCCAAAAATATTTGACAATCAATATTAAACACACATTTAATAAACATTGGTTATATGGTGAGTGAGAGTGTAGTAATTATTTTATGTAATACAAACAAATATTGTTTTTAGGTAGAACAAATATTATTTTTCAATATTTATATTCAAACATTCTCTAAAGAATGTGTTATTTTCTACATATTAGAACATATTTTAGAAATATTTGGTGCTACTTGGGTTATGTTGTTTTTCAAGTTTGGTATTCACGAAGATTGAAATATACTTCTTTTGTCTACTACGACAATAAAATTGGGTAACAACCAGATGTATGGAAGTTATGCGTATTCATTCCATGGAGAAGATACTATTCTCTTATAAAATCTCTCAAAATTCTATAATAGAAGAAAATTTTACAGAGTTACTAATAGATTTCGTTAAAAATAAAACCTAATTGTCGGTAATTGGCGCATGCGCCCGACTCAGATCCCTAAAATACAGGATTACCAACAATTTTCTATTTTAGCCAATGCTATCCAATACAAATGGAAAAACTTGCGATACACATACAGAAGACAAAAGAGACATAAGGGTACAGCCAGTGGTTCTACTTCAACTTCAATTTGTTAATGGCAGTACCTACTTGATAACATGGTTTTGTAGATGTGTGAGTAATATTGTTCGGCCTACAATGAACAAGATTGAGGGGGAAATTACTATACATAGTTGCAGTTGACACACCAACAAAACATTTTTGTAAGGTTGCAAATACTGTGGAAGAAGGAATTTTAAGTGTAGAGAGGTATTTTTCTTGTCTTTTGTTTTGCAAATGGAACGACTCTCCGTAAGAACAAACTAAAGCTTAGAATCCACTTAGCCCACTACTTCCAGTGTTTATTTATCTAGAATTTGATAAATACATTAACTCCATATCTTGTTTTACTGATTTAAATTACCCATATAATTACTTTTGTCCCACAAATAGAACATTTAGTGTCATAGCAAACTAAGCGAGAATCTACTTAGCACAATATTCTGTTGTTTTATTAATTTATTTATCTTGAAACTGGATTTACACAATAAGTTAAATACGGGGCAGAACTTTATTTTGTTAATGAATTAACAAAATATCGCTTAAATTCATTTCTAGCTTCTGAATATTAGGCGCCTACGACATGTACGAATACTTCTGTGCTGTACAAATGCAAGCTGAACAGTAGCTGTGATGTTCCTGCGTACTTGTGTCAGTTACACCGTCGACTGCAACCCCTTTTCCCTCAAGCACTAAAAATTTTTGGGTGTGAAATGTAAACGCATGCGCCACCATGGTGTATGATTTTTTAAAACAATAGCTGCTTTCGTTTATACCAATGATTAGTAATCACGTAAACAGGATTATAAAAGAGCGCGTTCGATTAAC
>JARFOC010000452.1:157664-181018 GCA_031763485.1 Osmoderma eremita
TTGCTAATCCCAATTGGTAGTCTTGATTCGTGTTTATATGATCATGATTACTGTGATTAACATGAACGAAAGCAGCTAATGTATTTCTTGTTCAATTACGTTTGATACGTTGAGTTTAAAACGGAAAGAAAGAGGTTACACACAAAGAGGTAGTATTTTCCAAGAAATTTTTTATTAACACAATGGAATGTAAGGAAGAATGGAAGCTACTATTATTAATGGATTCCGCGGACAGCAAACATATTATCAATTTAACCGAAACAGATTAATCGCGTTAATTATCAACAGATATTCCAATTACGTACCATTTCTAATTTTTCTATTCCATGTTTGCTGCTCCTAGTGGGTTATACGGCGGAGATAAAACAGGTTATGGTTTCAAATTTGAAAATGAGATTTTTAACGCATGCGTGTAGTACCTGTACCAATTCCAGTCGCAAACATTTGCAGGCATAACAGCACCTAGTAGTGTAAATTGTTCTAGTGCATACCGCATTTTGCCTGAAAAGCGCCTATTGAAATGGAGTGTTGCCGCAAATGAATAAAATGTTGAAAAAACATAAAACAACTGTCAAAATGCAGCAATCTCATTGGTATGCGCACTCGCAAGTTCGCGTGAATCGCTTCCAGATCAATTTGAAATTGTTGCCGCCAAACATCACTCAGGCCATACCCGTCTATGATTGGTGGAACGCGTTCGACGTTCGCTGACGTTATTGAAAACCTACCTAACAGATAATTTTTGGCATATTTAACACGTTGACGCCGGCATGTACCACCGGTAGTACACCTGAGGTTCTATCACGGGACGGCGTGTACCACGGGTGGTACACGAAGCGAGCAAAATAAATGCATGGTTTGAAAACGCCGTCCGCTAGACTAAAACACAAAACCGAGCGCCAGCGTCAACGTGTTAATAATGATGCCATTAGAAAAAAATCAAAATTTACATTCTAATAAAATGTATATGAATTATAAAAAGTTACCGTTTACAGATGAAAATATTTTGATACCAGTAGAAAATACAATTGAAAATATACATATTTACAATGAAAATGAAATCAAATTTCGAACAAATTAAAAGCATGTTTATAAGGTACGTACACTGTATATAAAATAAACTTTCTGTTTATATAAGGAATGCACTACTTAATAGATTCTACTCAGGATTTTTTTAAATAAATAATCGAAAATTAGTATTTAGCTAGTTTACAGCTTAATATTAATTTATCGGAAATAAATATTTAAATTCAAAAATACAAAACCAAATATATACTTGAATAATTCGTTAGTCTTGAAATGTATTTTCACGTACATAAAATCATTTTCTGTACTATTATTATTCAATAATTCCTTTTACGGTACCATACGCCAATTACATTACGTATGATTATGAATTTTCTACTTTAGTAAACGTCCAAACCAATTCAAATAAAAAGTATAAGGTTAAAAAAAAAGAATTATTACCATCATGATCCATGTTAATACTTTAGAAGTAAATGCAGATTTACGCGGTGGTTTCATCCAATTGAAGTTGTTGCTTTCTGTGATGATACATATGGACCCGCAGGCAACTCTTGTTCCTCATCCGTTTGCCGCACACCACACAGTCCAAATTCGCATCGCTGATATCATGCTTGTCGCGAATATGGATTTTCAAATTGTACCGATTGACGAATTTCCTGTAGCAGTACGGACAGTAAACGTACGTCTTTCCATCTTTCGTAAAGGTAATTCCATCTGAAAGGATAGATTCTAATATCAAAAAATACAGGTATAATATCATATTACCTTAACAGCTTTTAATTTGAAGTATATACAGAGAAAACCACATCACCAGCAATAAAATAGAGGAACCGTAAGATTGTATTTAAATGTGTGGTATTAATAGAAAAAGCGGTTAAGTTAAGGTAAGTTATAGCCCATTTAAATGCAGTCTTAAAGTTTTCACCCATAATCTATTCTAAAATAACGTATTTACAAAAATAAGTGTAAATCAAAAGGGATACGAAATTTAAAAAAAATCAAAATAAAAATATTTATTTATATCAAATATTATAAAAAATATCTATAAAATCAAATATAATTTTTTTAAATGAAATCACGTACATTGTTGCATTGTCTAGTAACCATGAAGTGCAAATCTTGCGAAGTAATCTGAAAAACAATTTAATTGTAATTTCTTATCGATAATATGCAGATAAAACATAAGCAAAAGAGCAGCTTACCATTTATGTACTTCACCAAAAATCCACGTAGAATGTGTTTTTTAATCATACCACCAAAGTTGCATACTTGCGATTAATTAACAGATAATGTTGGTAATATGTTTTTTTCTAATAACTAATAATAATAATCTAGCTCTCTAGAACAATAAAAACCTGCAGAAACAACCAACGGCCATACGATTATGCATATCACTGCTTAACGTGCTAGAGACTGACATGATGCGCTTTATATCCTGTCCTACTGCTAGATTTTAAAATAATTTATTAAACCACGGCCCCCTAAATAAGTGATACACTTGCAGTCTATCCAGTCCTGGGCGCCGACAATTTTCGTGTGATTTTAAAATGACAAAACGGGAGTACAGGAACTCCAGCTTTCCATATAAAATCATGAACGGAATTTAAACACAACTAACCTATATTCTTGGTTTGTCACATACAAAAAGCACCGTAAAGTGACACTCCCTCAGAAACAAAAATAATGCCTTGAACTAAAGGTAGACAATTCCGGATAGACTGAAAGTGTAATTATATTTAGGAGGCCGTGAACTAAACTTATTTAGTACCAAAGAAATCATTGAGAAACATACAAAAAAGAAATATACATATCAAAAACAAATTCGCCATTTTTCTAACTATAATTTTATTTCGTAACTCTTTAAACTATTACAATAAACAGTATACTAAAGCACTTTTAAAAAAAAATTTAATATAAATCATATAAAAGTTATATAATAACAATATCAGAATACTAAGAACTACCATAATAATAATCCGAAATTTAAATATAAGAAAACGAACCTATACATTCTCCCGCATAATTTTTTCGTTATGACTAGTGTACAAGATCCACGTAAAATTTGTGTCTTAAAAAATGCTCAAATAAAATATTACGAATATACTAAAGTAAAAGTATACATACGAATAATAATAAAAGCTTAGAAACATTATTAAAGCATTATAAAGTAACCAAAAAAATTCTTGGCATATCAAATGTTCTTAAAAATGGCAAATATCAAGAAAACGAATAAAGCATATACTTGATAATAAATAATGTAATAACTTTGATGTCACTTTAATTTTAATTTGACCCGTTATGTATGGATTTCTCCAATAGTTATGAGATATGACGGATTAATATACCAAATAATACATAAATATATGTATATGGTCAATGGTTAGCTCCACAATGAAACACAGATGACGCCAATAGTAGTATTTTAGTCAAGCAGAATCCTATTGGCGACATCTGTGCTTCTCTTTTGAACTAACCATTGATCTGATCTTTTTGGAACAGATAGCGAATGATATGTACTATAGCGGACCATTACAAAATTAATAAATAAAACACGATGTAATAATTATTGGTTAACAATTAAAATCTTAAACAATGTGTACCATCATCTAATCTATTGTGTAGTGAACACATAAACAGTGAAAGTATACGAGCATATATAAAAATGAAAATACTACTTCTTAACAATCAAATTATAAACTTAATCCTTAAAAAGAATAACAATTAGAAATTAATATTCATAAAAAATAACCTTTCGTCACTAATTCCAACATTACTAGTTATAACCACACTGAATCAGATCACTACTCGCTGACAATAGATCGATTAATTCCCGACGAGTGTTTCGGGAATCCACGTATTCCCGAGGCACGTGTCCCGAATTAACCAATCTATTGCGAGGGAGTAGTGATGAGATACAGCGTCTTTATTATACCGCCACACAGTCCTAGCAACCTTTACTGATTATAAGTTGTGTCAATTTATACACACCCTGCATATTATACTTAGTTCAAACACACGGGATGAAGCTACTTATGAGTCAACTATCATACGAGGGACGCCTTTATATTTCGGCAATAGGCGTTCCAGGTGCTGCCACCTGTCGCTTGTATCGTAAATTTCGGCCTTTTTGACAGTATACTTACTCAGAACATTTTGACGTAAATCCAACAAAAGTTGTTCGCGCACGAGGCACTTCGAAGCAAATGGTCGCCTGTTTCTTCGGAAAACCAGACATGTGGAAACTGTAACATTGGTGCAACGTCGGACGGTCAATTCTGAATGGTACACAACGCATTTGTTTGCCAGCAGTATTCGGAAAAATAAGGGAAACCAACCGCCGAAGACGGATCATTCTCCACCAGGGCAATGCGAGCTCTCACACATCCACTCAAACAAGAGTTTTTGGCAACTGAAAAAGTTGAATTGATGGGTCATCGACCATACTGCTCTGATTTGGCACCCAATGACTTCTTTTTTGTCAAACAAAAATTATGTGATCAACGTTTTTCGACAGCTGAAGAAGCGGTTGGTGCTTTCAAAATGCATATTTTGGAGGTACCTCAATCGGAGTGGAAAAAGTGCTTCGAAAACTGGTTGAAGCGCATGCAAAAGTGTATTGATCTTCATAGAGAATATTGTGCAAAACAATAAAGCCATGTACTATGATTAATTTTAGATTCTGTTCCCTATTCCCGAAATATAAAAGGCATCCCTCGTATAACGTATAAATGTAGAGTATTTTTAGCCAAACAGAATAATAGTGAATGAGTTAGGTAACATTTTAAACTAAATATTCCGTATAAGACATTAATACTTAACGACCGCTTTGGTAACCAAGTTAATTACTGAAAAACAGAGAAACATGACATTATAAAATATTAATCGATAATTTATAAACATATCAGCCGTTTACTTGCACCTTCTGCTGTACATCGTGCACTTTGTGGTAATGAAACTTAGCAATATGTTTGCGTAAACTTTCCGAATTTTTATACAATTGTGAACACATCATACAAGCAAACGGACCAGCATCTTCGCCATGGATATTCTTCTCGTGCGTTCTTAAATGGTCTCTCCGCGAAAAGCCTTTGGTGCATTTTTCACACCTGAACAGATGATTCTTGTATTTTGTTTCAGTTTTCCCTATTAATCACAATTTAAAATTAATTATATTCACTAAAATTTACCAACGAACATGCTGTACTCTTACTTTGATTCAATCCAAACGCAGCGTTTTAAGCCAAAGAAAAAAAATATTAGTAGGGTGTTTAATAATGAAAACGACAGCTTTCGAAACTAGTTACTTCTTTCTTTAATATTCAAACGGTTTTATAAACATCTTTCTTGGTTTATAAGTAAATAATCATTTATAATCTACATTTAATTGGTTTGAAAAACAATTTACAATTCGTTTAAAGCAAAATATTTATTTGCAAGAAATTTTTTTATTCGTAATTCGCATAACTGAATATCAGTTACAAATATATACTTGCACTTATTCCATTTCTCATATGTAACAACCGTCTTTCAATCTCTGCCTATCCGATTTTAGGCGTTTATGTATGGTAATGAGATGCGTAGTTAAACTATTAGCGGTTTTGAAAAGTTTATGACAAATATCACAAGGTAACTGTTGTGTAGGGATATGTACATCATACATATGTCTTCGTATGCTACTTTTCCTCATAAATTTTCCACAAGCTCCACAACTTGCTGTAAAGATTAGAACTGATCTTACATATTAGTATTAGTACTTACCATGCAAATAATTGTACAACAGAAATACGCAACAATGGACACAAAAACAACCAGCCAAACACAATAAAATAATTCAAAAAATACAAATATCGAAATGATAATTTTGTTAGACAGTTGTAAAATCAGCTAATTTATTTATTCGTTTATATTATGAAGCACATCTCTCAAAATAAAAAAACAACTCATAGATGTATTTTCCAATAAATAAATTATAGCTTTTACAAAACACAGCACAAAAGCTGTGCAAATTAAAATAAACAGAAAGCATAATATAAGTAATAGAGACTATGTTAATAAAACTGTTGTTTAAGATATTAATAGAAAGAAATCATGTACTGAGAAACATTAAAAAAAAGCTACAAAGAGGTAATGAAACCTCCAATTAAAAGAAATATCTACATATAAAAAGTAATTTGGAAATCTTAATAAGCCTCATAAAAAGTAGCATATATAACTCACCATGATCCTGAGAATTTGCGTCGCCTGTCAATATATTGGCTGGGGTATTGGAATCAAACGAGTAGTTTTCTTTTTTCACAGAAGTATCATCCTGTTCATAACCTGCTTCTAATTTATTAGGAACTTCGATAAATTCACTATCGTCATCGTTTGTTTGAGTGTTTTCACTAATTTCAAAAACTTTTGTGTTCGTTTTATTTATAGGTGTACTGGTAGCTTCGGCCTTTAGACGTTTGGAATTATTGTTTGTAAGGGTGTGTTTTGTAGATCTTTTAAAATTGCTTCCTAAGGCAGGTTTTTGTTGTTGCGATGGTGCTGGTATTGGGGATGTATACTGAGTCAACATATTAGTATCACTTTCTAGTAATTGATTATATTCTGAATCGTCACCATTATCACAAAAGCTCTCTATTTTCTCATCTTTCTTTGATGAAGTATCACTCTAAACAAGTCCATACTAATATATAACTTTATAAAGCTTAAATTAATGATTACTTACCGAATCATCACCAGTTAATCCTTTGACCTGAAGTAGTTCCGCTGTCCTTAGAAAAGATGGTAGATTTTCTCTTAAAACATTGACTTCACCCATATACATAAACTCCAAAATATCCTTCATATTGCCATGAGTTACGTCTTTTAATATTACAATAGGATGCTTACATGGATTAATCTTAAATAATTGTTTAAAATACGGACTACAAATTGAAAGAACTAATTTGTGAGCTTGTAGAAAATGTCCATCAATAGCTAAAGTTACATCCACCATATCGGCAGCTTCCAGCAGATCGTGAAATCCTGAGGTAAGGTTAGAGTGAAAATTATTCCATCTTAATGAAAATTGTTCTGTTGCAGCCATTTTGCTGAAAATACAAGGTGCTACATGTTGTAAGACGCCATAAACTGAAATAACCTTTGCAAAACATTATTTACTTACATACTAGTTTTGTAAACACTGCTACACAACTTGAAACCAAGGGATATGCACACTTCAAAGTATTAATTTCTCACTACATTTACTGTATTACATAACAAAATAAAATACTTATTAAACAAACAAAAAACAACGCATCTCTAATAAATCATTTCCGGGACCAATCCGGGTATCCGGGCTACGTGATTGACAAATGGCAAGTTAGGAATTAATCTGAAATCAGTGTTACCACTGAAATCCCTGAAAGAAAAGAAATGGCGGGATAAACGTTTTTTTTTATTATTATTAACAAAAATATAATTTCTTTCATTACAAATTCATTAGGTGTGCTCAAACTTTATTTTGAACTTGCCCAATCTGTAAAGCTGCTTCTAGCTGTATTTGGTGCGGTATCTTCCGGTACAATAACTTCTCGTCGTTTATTTATAACCCGCTTCAATATATCGGCAACACCTGTTGCTAATAGCACATTAATACAACTACTTGGTTGAGTTGGCGGTTTTAATAATTGTTTTTGTTTTTGTAAATCCTGAGGATCTATGAAATTATATGGCCTCTCTTTTGGGATTTCATCGGAGTAGGAATTCTGAAAGAAAGCTCGAATTAAAAAAAATGTAATAGGCAACTTTAAATGCTTAGCTGGGTCATTTGCTGTATAACGTATAATCACGTCTACTGCAGATTTACACTTGATTGTTTTAAATTTATTTGGAAAAGGACTTACCGACGGTTGGGAATAATAGGAGTCGTTCCTGGAATAATCAAGGTCGTCATTTCGTTTAACTGCTTTTTGCAAAATATCTGTTATTTTTTGAGCAGAGTGAATTATCTCTGTTATCTCATCGTATGACAATACAACTTGTTCACTTGAAATCTTTTCATTGAAGTCCCTGTGAGTACTACAAGTACTTTTGCAATCTGAATAATCATCACCAGTTTTTTCTTCATTAGAAAGCTTATGATAATGGCTTGATAAATAACGATTCTGCGGACTGTTGTAATTTAACCAAAAGTTATTCCATTCACCAACCTTGTTATCGATATCTACTATGTCATTGTTTGTCACATTACTACCAAAGTATTCACTATTCACATTCTCTAACCAACTCAGATAACTAGCGCTGGGACTTACAAATGTTTTATCGAGATCTTTGCTATTGTATGTATCCGAAGAATGTCTTCGAGCATAGTCCGTAAAATCCGAAGTTGTAGAGTCGATAGAGCTACCTTCCCTTGAATATAAACAACTTGAAAAAGATCTCTTCGTTTTGTATTCCGATATAGATTCTAAACTACGTCTGTATGTACTATCGATTGATCGCCTATACTTTTCGGAAGAAATCGCAACCGGCACTGCCAAATCATCCGTTGTTTTGATTTCTTCCTTTTTTGAATGGGGAATAACTCTCCTAACTGTTGCGGAACGACTAAGTTTTATAGATGCCGAATCATTATTATACGATGTTCCGATAGAATTTGAATCTTTGAAACTGGCCGCCATCGTATTAGGAGAACTACTGGAGGATTCCGATTGGGAGTCTTTTGGGCTCGTGTCGCAAAACATAATTTAATCCGTTTTAGATGAAATTCCTCGGCAACTAAGGGTCAGGTGTAGCAGTAGCCAGCAAATGCCTGTGATGTTACGCTTGAGAAGTGTATCCATGCCGACGATTAACTTTAACTAATCTTTACGAACCGATGGGCAATCAATACACCTGATAGGTATTCGCACCTTTTGCGTTTTATTTTTAAATACATCCATGTACTAATAATTAATTTAATGTTTGTGCATATGACACAAATCGCAGGTGCACCTAAAACGCTAATATTTTTTTGAATGCTACCCATTTTGTTTGCCTAACAACTAATTAATAAAAACTATTTCCTCACAAAAATACTTAATTCAAAGTAATTTAGTGAAGATATTATGTTAACAATTAGTTACTTTGGAGTTCTAACAGCACAATGCCCTTGACAATTATGAAATTCAAGCCGAATAGATAAATCTACCTCAAACATTTTAGCGTAATGGAATGTTATAACTGTAGCCAATTTGCCAATTGTGATCTAACACTTAACAAGATTTCCCCCCAATGTTTTATTACCTCTTTGTCGTGTATACGGTAATCTAATTATAAATGTAAATGTAATTCTTTCTGTGATATAGTACTAGCGGAACTTTACATATAGATATATTTGAATTTGCCGCCATATATACACACTCGCCCCTATATTGTAGTGTAGTAATTGGCCGCATTCAGCAGACTTACCGCTAACTATTTCATCCACCGAATTTCAAGTACAGTTCGTTTACATACCGGTGTCAAAGTGTCAGACAGGTTTCGAAAAGTGTTTGGTATTTTACACATAAATTTGGATTTTGTGTGATTTTGATATTCGTTAAAATCGCGGCGGGGGGGGGGGGACTAGTATAACTTTGGTGTAAACCAGGGGTAACTTGAACAATAGAGGGCCCTTAGTGTCGAATTGTAGAACTTTACATAGAGTATTTTGAATTTATATTACAATTCCTTTATTAGTTGTTCCTAGTTCTTTTGGTTTTTACTTATTATTTAATCATTACCGTTATTTTTATTATTATTATTGTATATTTCGTCTGTAAAGACTGACGTGTCCCGAATTAATTTTTATTTTGTTAACGCATGTCGAGCTAAAAATGATTGATCGGCAGGTACCTGGACGCGACTGTACTTTTTAATGTAATTATATTCCTAATGACCATATTTTTGTTGAGTAGGGTAGGTTAATGTTAGAGCGAATTTTTTCCCTTCAAAATGTTTAGTTTGTAAGTTGCTATTGTGGAAGTTAAAGTTGGTTGGTGCGTTATTGTGTTTGAAAAATAAGTTGATTTAACAATTTTGTGCGGCAGGAGTAATTCGAGCAGTATGTAAAAATAAAATTTGCTACACCAAGAAAGGGTGCGAATTTTTTCGATCAAACCTGGTAAAAACGTTTATCTGTTCAAAATTAATAATTAACATCATGATATGGATCAAGTGGTTAGGCATATTGGACACTTCATGCAGTTTTTTCTAGCATTATTGTTACTTTTATTTCTTGCAATTTGTTATTAAAAGTTTTACCGTTTTCTTTTACGTTGTTTTCCTTTCACTTGTTATCCGGGTTTGATTATGCCTAAACTGCGACTACGTGAAAATTACCGCCAGTTGAGTTTATTTGTTCGTTCAGCGAAATTGCAAATCGCCTTTACTGAAACCAATCCACCATCACGCGCTATTATCAGTCATGGAGTAGGGAGGACCAGGAACGTCGCCGAAGAGGAACCGGGAGCCGAAGAGGAACTAGAATGAGGTGCAGGACCGTCATTTTCGTCTAATGGCACTAAGAGACCGATTATCCAGTACCAGGTCAATTGCGGATCAATGATTAGGTAATGGAGATCGTCTCGTGACCCTTCCAACCGTTTATCTTCGCATCAGAGCTTTCGGCTTGGTATCCTATCGGCCACATCTTGTGTTACCACTTACGACTCAACACCGACAGTAACGTTTGGAGTGGTGTAGGTTGCGAAAGCATTGGAACGTGGAGTGGAATAGGGTGATGAGTCCCGATTTCGTATACTGATGAATGATAGCCGCATTAGAGTCAGACGAAGACCGAGCCATGGAAGTTATGGCATGGGGTGCTGTGGCATATGGGAGTAAGTCTCCGAGGCAACATGAATGCCCAGAGTTACCTCGATGGAACCTCATATTCTTCCACATCTTCAACAGCTAGAAGACCCACTTTCTCTGGAGGATAATGTCCGTTGCCACATAGCGAGAATGTCTATAAACCGGTTCGAAGAGGCCCATGTCAATATCTTGCCATGGCCACCCACATCTTTCGACCTCTCGTCAATTGAACATGTGTGGGATATTATGAGACGAAAACTAAGGAACCGCTGTGGTGTGGTATAAGCATGTTATGCAGTATGTGGGCAGGTGCTTAAATTACCGAAGTTGTGTAGTTTTTAGTACTGATCAGAGCGTGTTGAGAATTTTTTTAGAATCCGGGACAGCAAAGAAATTATCCAAAAAAATCTGAAAATTACCATTTTCTTTAAGGTAAAATATCTTCGGAATTACAAAAGATATGCAAAAACGTTTCATATGAAAATTAATCGGTGTAATTACGAACACTTATAACTGATGTCGGATTAAAAGTCAAGATGACGATTTCGAAGATATTGGTAGCAACTTTCTTAATTTAATAGAACGCTGTATTGGATTTCACACATTTGAGTAGCATTTTCTTCCACCTTTCAAAAATGTATCACAAGCTAAATATATCCGAATAAAAAAATAATTAAGAAACTGATTATTTTAATTTTCAATAGTAGGCTGATAAGCGTGATTATAATATTAAACAATAAAACAAACGAACATTATCATATGTTTTGTACATACGTCAAAAAAGGAAAAAGGAAACCGAATAGTAGTAAATATGCAGCTGGTTGTAAATATGCAGCAATGTGCATGCTTAGGCAAACTGAATCGTAACTGAAATGTGGTAGGTAAAGATGATGTATTAACATTAGCTTGTGTGGGGACTAATAAAAATATTTCAACTCGGGAAATACAAGCACAAGTTAACGTATCTAAGACTAAAACATAAAAACACAACTTTCCCCTCTATACATTGTTGAGAGATTGAAGACAAATGATCTTATTCGATGAGTTGTCTTTTATAGATGGTTTGCTAATAAAATAACACGAAACGGTCATCAGTGTTTTAAGGACTGACGAATTCTGTTTTTCCAACTGTGGATTATTCAATCGACATAACGAAAACCGTTGGGCTCAGGAAATTTTCCACGTACTAGTCCCACAGCGAAACGAAGTTCGCTTCGGTTTTAATGTTTCTTTTTTTTTGAGGGATGACTTGCCCCATAATATTGATGGAAACGATATTTAGCAATTATTCAAACAGAATTTGTTAGATGAATTTTGAACATGAAACAATTTCATTAACATCAAAACATGCAGGATGGTTGGAAGTCTCACAATCCTGTCGGTTTTTTATTTCTTAAAAATAATGTCGCTCAGCTGACGTCCAATTGCAAAAATGCATGAATCGAGACCCTTCCTGAAGCACCAAAAAGCGTTCTTCGGAAGTTCTTCCGAAGTGTCACTTATTTACGCAAACGCGAGATTACGAAATGCGAAACTAAATTCTAAGAAATCGCAAATTGTCTTGAGCAAATCTTATTGGGAAATTTGAATTCTCGCGTTTGCGTAAATAAGTCGGGAACTTCAGGCGAACATTCGAGAAGAAATCGATTAGATTTCTCGCCAAATGCTCGTGAATGGAGCTCCAAAGGGCGTCTTGATTCATGCATTGCTGCAAATGGGTATAATCTGACCGACATATGTTTCAAGAAGTAAAAAAAAATTATTTGAAAACCGACAGATTTCCGCGAATTGAATACAAAATTCAAAATATTTAAACAATTTTATTTATATTTTGGAAAAACGAATTCTAATCTAGCATGCAATGGGATATAAAAGCATTGGTGTGTACTGTTTCTAAAATATTCTAATTACAGCACGTCTAACAAGTAAATATTGGAGCATCTATTGGAAGAAGAAGAGGGAAAATAAATAAAACCAACATATGCTACAATACTTCTTTCTTTTTATTTCATACGATTTCAGTTACACAGGAATTTTAAATGAAATTAGATCCGGTTATCATATAAGGTACAATATCTACAGGTAATAGATTGAAGTTTTACAATAAGAAGGCACCGCTGAAAGAAGATGGGGAATCATTGAATAGCTCAAATAGAACAAAAATTTATATTATGAATCCAATGCTTCTGGTTCAATTTCGTACTTTAACGCAGTCAAAATTATAGTTGTGTAAAATTAATGTAAGGAAGTCCTCAATTCATTTAATAAATTGTTAAATTGATAAAAATAAAAACGACTAGTAACAAAACCATACGATTCTTTTGGCATATTTTCGAATTACATAGATTTCTTTACATTAATATTAACAACATTGACAACCCATCCGCAATCAACTCTTATAAATTAAGCATTTTGTGCCAGTAAAGTGTTATGAGACGATAAATTATCTGAAACGTTCTAATATAACAGTTATGATTGGAAGTACCAAAAGTGATTCATACGAAAATATACACATATGCATATGCATGTATTTACAGACATCAGTTACGCCTTTGAAGAGATTTACTTAATATACATCAAAAAACCAATGACATACATACTTGTATCACCTATTTTACTTACAGTGAAAACATTTGACTTTATTATTAGAATCTTTCAAGTGGTGTTTAGTGTACATTCGTCATTTTGTTTTAATTGAAGAATATTCTATAATTGACATATTGACGTTATAATCCAACAAATGAGGTCATAAAGGAGGATTAACATCGTTACAGACTTGTAATCAGGCAACTCTTATCATTGTAAAATATCAAGGAGTCAAAAGTATCGCACATCATGATTATGATATACCTATATAGATTTTAAATATTTCTTTAATACGGGGCAAAAAGGCAAAATATTCCTAATACGTTTGTAGCCGTATTAACAAATTGCGATTGTCACGTTGGTGATTTTAACATTACACGCAAAGAAAATAAAAAAAAATTGTCTGCATGTGCATCCAGTACATTTTAATAAATGAAAATTGTGTCCTGACGACTATCTTAAAGTTTGGATCCAAATACATATGGACAATATTAGATAAAAAGCGTTTAGAACGTTCATTCGCATCTATTCGTTCATGTTCAGTTCTTTTATCGTCTCATTTTATATCTTACTCTGAGATTTCTTTTTAAATAAATATAAATCGAGAAGATCACATATTCGCTTTAATAAATAACTTATCAACTTACGTACCAATAGAATTTACGATTAGTACAGACTATTTATAGGTAGACAAAAATCTATAACGACAAACACAACAATACTATGTAGTAACTTGTATTGTATAGGTGTACGTACAAAAGATAGTGAAAATTAACGTAAAGTATAGGAGAGTCTGCCTTATTGCTAAGGTATTACATAAACAAGATTCGGTTGGAAATTGTATAAAACCGATAGAAAATAATACATTATATTAGTTGTCATATTTTTTCTGTTTGACTAAAATAAAACACCTTTATTTATTTTATTGCGACTGACCACCTTTAAAACACTAAACAGATAGACGAAATACAAAACCATCATTCTACAATTTCGCTGACGATTCCTCTAAATCCCGATTCCGTATTTTCTTTTGAATCCATGAACACACCAACCTTTTAGTCACAGTATTCGACCTACAGATACTTATTATGATACCTATACAATTAGTAAAAATAATACTGTCAGGTGCGTTTAAAAATTACCGATAAACTGTAGAAGTGGTAAAAAATTATACAATGAAATAGTATTTTGCAATAAAATTTCGGTAACAAATGGAGAATATGTTAGAAGGGCGAAAAGGTCGTCCTTTTCCAATTTCGAAATTTGTTAAAGCACGCGAACTCGAGTACAGCATACTTCTATATTTCTTGCACAACTCACTTTGGCAACTCAAATTTGCGAGTATTGATGCGGCTGGGATAGATCGGTGTAAATAATGGATACAAACTTGAATACATATTAATCCAAATGAACTCTAATTGTTACGTACTTACTCATTTTTCATTTTCCCACTAGTGCCCTTGATTAAATATACTTATACTGTATTGGCAAGAAGTGATCTGGGAACGGGCGAGCCATGTATTGCTTATTGAGTGTTGCCAAGTCGTACGTGAGATATCTGTGATGCGTGTGCAGAGTTCTACAATTTGTAACGCATTCCGTATTTTCAAATTTATGTATAGTATCTAACACCGTCTGAATAGAGGGAGGGGCGATTTTCAAAATGAAATATAAAGCGACCGATTACACCTTCCGCAGTAGGTATCACCAGAATAATACCATTTGATCATTTGTACTTTTTCCTCCATAGTAAAAATCAACATGCTTGCACAAAGTAAACAAAGAGAGAATAAAAATAAAATAAATTCAACTATAAAACAAAAACTTCTGTCGAAACTGCTCTAACAAAACGTCAATTACATAAATGAAACGTAAATTGTCAATATGACATGTACAGTACAGCAATATACGCCCTGAACTAGGCAACCATAGGCAAAAACGCTTGTTGATTTTATTCCCAGGATAATATCTTGCCAATACAGTATATCAAAATCATTATTGTTTGATTTCCATGAAAACTTGAACTGTTTCGTAAAGTTACCTTTCTGTCAGTGCCAGCAATCGGCAAGTACAGAATTAAATATGATTGTGCAAAAATATGTTTTTCTAATTTGGTACCATAATAATGTTAATAATGCTTCGAATATCCCTTGTATCATAGTGTGCTATAATCTTAGATCATATATATTACATGGATACCGCTATTACCATATCAGGCTATATACGTCACTGTTTCCAACATGTACATCTACGATTTTCGAGCTATTACTTTCTTGCTTATGAACATTATATGTAGCTATCCCTTATCTGACCACACGTGGAACCGGAAACGGAAATGCATACGGATTCCGTGCGATTTATAATGGGACGTATGCGATTTCACAATTTATTAAATAGGCATTAGACAGAGTGCCATTAGACTTAGGTTAGACTTCTGTCAATTTGTAGTCAATGTCAACTACGGTTGTCTGTCAATCTGTATGAGCGAGCTATTTTATGTTGACATTTAAAAATTAGGTTATGGGTTAGAACTGGTATTTTCTCTGGTGTATGTTAAATTTAATTCAAATTTCGCGCGCTTCTCACGCCGTGGCCCACGGGTGGTCAGGTGCGAATAAAAAAATACGAATAACCGTTGTTAGACAGAAATGCTGATTCTTTTTTATGTCTGTGATATGTTGGAAACCGTGTGCTATAATATAGAAAATAGTGCAATTTAGTTTTTCAAGAGCAGTCAATTGAAATTTAAAACGTCAAAAAATTTAAGGACACTGTCAAGTGCGAAACACAATGGATTAAGCATCAAATAATCACAAATCATTAGCTACACCAGATGTAATTTCTCTAATTTCCGGCGGGCTACATAATAAATTATTATTCATTTTGTATTAAATTTAATGAGTATAAAATTTTAATACAAAATTGACAAATTCATTTTAAATTGACTACAAATGTCATACTCATAAGGTATTACCAACCAGCACGAAAATTACCAAATTTTGAAATTATTATATATTATGCCAGAAAAAGGGGCATAAAGGAAGTAAATTAGAAAAAATAACAAAGAGTTCGTGTCATAAGATACTTAGGACCGGTTTTACAAACACAGGATGAACCTAGTATAACTTTATTCATAGAATAAGGTCGGGTTAGTTGTATTTAGTTGGTATAATAGTTATTCCGGTGTTACAATAACAGTAGTCATTGTAAAAGCGGGCCTTGCACTCGTTCTTTAATATAGCTTTAAGAGTTTCGTACTAATAAAAATCTTCCACTAGAGTTGAATTATATTAGTCTTTCATGTTAAAAATTTACAACAGATCTGTTAAATTTATCAACATATTTCTTTCCTGCGTATGTAGGCTTTAAAATGATTAAATTCAAGATCACATTATTGAATTGAAAGTTTGAAAACACGCATCTCGATTATCAGATGTTCTGTCTGAAATGGTAAGTGTCACCTAGACTATATTGGGAGTTCTATTTGTAGCTGTAGCTCTGGCAATTAAACAACCGACTTTTGACATTTCGTCTTTTTATGACATCTCCATGTCATTTCAAAGCATATCGTATGGTTTGACAGATACATAGAGGTTTTATATTTAAAAGAAATGAAAACTATCAATACTAAATAGAACGTCAAAGTGACAAATGACAAGTAAGTGCGTTAACAATTTACCATATCTATGCAACTAGCAACGCTCTAATTGAAAAAATCCTATGCGGACGAAATGTCACTAGATTTGGCATTACTATGCATTTGCGAAATGTGAAGTTGTGTTTGGTTGTGTTGATTTGATTTCTACACTATCGCTGTCAAAAGTCGGCTGTTTCGTTGCGAGAGCACTCAGTTATAACCATAACTGAGTGGTTACCTAGAATTTCATTTCCGATATTTCTGAGAACCACGATTACATAACTACAGTAGTTGGAATGGCAAACAAAACTTTCACACCCCATAACCCAAGCAGACTTTTAGAAAAGTTGATAAAAGATTATTCGTTTTATGGTCCCTATGTGTTTGTTGACGGTTTTTAGATACGCAATATTTATACCCATTACAAAACGCGAAACTGGTTATTATTTTCTGCAAACTGAGAGTGCAGACTGTAAACTTTTCTTCCAATCATAGAGTATCCGCAATACCTTTACAGTAATAATTTTCATAAATGCTGGAACACGAGATTTTGCAAATTAGCACACTATAGATAAGTTAGAAATGAAATTTTCGAGTATTTTAAATGGAAAAAAAATTAGGTTCGGTCACAGTAAATCTTTTGGTTCTGATTTTTGTATGCGGCGGGATAGGTTATGTGTGCATGCGTTGGAATTTAAATAATCACATTAAAATATATACCAAAAAATTAAACAATTACTTTAAATAAATACGTAATATGTATTTATTTTCACAACGTCTTCGTACATAATTACACAATCAAATATGAGCTTCATTTAGCCATTTAGAGTAATCCGTTTGTCTTGGGTGAGACCACAGCTATTCACGTAAAATGTATGATATCATGATGATGCAATGGTAGTAGTATTAATCGCCCAGCAGCCGTTGGATAGGTACTAAAGTAGGCGCGAATATACATACAAACTGTTGGTGTGTCCACGGACGAATCTCTATATGGTAATCCTTTTATCTCCATTATTTGTTAATCATGACCTCTTAAAGCGTACAAGTAACTATAGCTCCTGTCGAGCAATATAAAATCTCATGGAAAGTATCAACAACATTGCCTATGCGTTAGACTCCTTTAAATCTTGTAATCTTGCTAATTGATGCGGTTCTAGTTCATCTGGAATGCTCGCTCGTCCACCAACGACCTGCTTCGGTTCTGTATCTTCCAATGGAGGAACGTTGCTTATAGAATTTTCCGCCGTGCTTGGTCCCGTTGTCTCTCCATCGCCTTCCGTACTACTGCTGACTGGAAACTGTACCGAATCGGCTTGGTCATCAATGACAGATTTTTCTTCAACCTCCTCATTCGCCGTTGTTTCCGTACCCGCCTGGGTAAGAGTTTTATTATTACTTTCCAAAGCCTCTGTCGGCGAGTGCTGCTCTTTATCAACAGGCTCATCAACAGGCTCTTCTGCCACATTTTCTTTCCGTTCTTCCCCTTCGTTTGTGTGATTCGTTGAAGTTTCTTCTGGTGATGGGAAGGAGTGATCTGGATCTTCTACCATTGGTGTCGCGGCTGTTATGACGATTTGCGCAACTCCCAATCCAAATTCTTCCGATTCATCTATTGCTGTTTCTTCTCCATCCTATTGAAGTTTAATATAATTGATGGAAAACAATTTAAAATATATACCCACACCGGAAAATTCTAAGGATATTTTTTGAATAATTTTTATTTATATCGGATCCAGAAGTCAGTTGCTGTTGCATACCATAAATATGACCGAACTTTACGAAACTGTATTAACACCTCCGAACAACAATTAAATATACGATTTTACTTTAGTTAGGATTCCAAAAAATATATATCAAAATTCTTTGAATAAACTATTTTTCAAACATACTTCACTTATTTTTCTGTTTCGCTTTTAATAAAGGACTCATATCAGGAAGGTGAAGAAGTAAGAAAAGAAACTAAAATGTAGTTTTAATACAACGATTCTTAAGAACAATATCATTTAACAACAAGGTCACTAAATGATCCCTTTCTTTTCAGTCTATACATTACACCGAAGTAAATAGATTTTTTTCAATAATCGAAATTTAACTTATCTAAATACATTCCTATTTAAGACAAATACATTTTTTTAAATTCTCTCGTGACACTTCAGACAGAATAATTCGAATCATAAAGAAAATATGAATATCCCTAGATTTTTCTATTGTATTGTATTAATACAAGGCGGTCCAAATATAAATTGAATTTTAATTGGTTTATAGTGGTTGATGGTCTGGATACTAAATGTAGTTAATCAAACTTATTTTTGAACGAACTTGTGCAATGAAAGTAATGCATTTATACAGAAGCTACGTACAACTAGGCTACAGTAAAGATATGTAAAGAAGGGTTTCTACTATCAATTGATCATGAATAAATGCGAAATGAGAAGATGTTTTTATTTTTAATATATCAACATACCGGGTTAGTCCTAAATAATGCAACCCACGCGATCACCGTAATTTAAGTTGCATAAATACTAACGTTGAAACACACTAATAAATAACTCTATACCCTGTTCGCACCTTAGACGACAATACAGAGTGTATCGCATTGCGTTGCCACATATTATCGTGGTAGAACATAAAATGTATTATAACATGCTTACATGCTCAAGTTTACATGCTTCAACTTGAAGATTCAATTAAGTCAAATCCGAAAGATATTTTAAAATTTATTCATAGTAAGAAAGGTACAACTCGTATTCCCAGCAAGCTTTTCTATAACGAAACTGAATTGGACTACCCCCAACTTATCGTTAATGCCTTTGTAGATAAATTTTCCTCAATTCATCATGTCAGCTCATCCTTCCATACTGATCATTCTCTACATCAACCATGTCAAACATGCGGCCCACTGAGCATTTTCCTGCGGTCCGAATCAATTTTGAAAACAGCCAGATAATGTGGCTCGCGAGCGTGTTAAAAACCGGTTTTAAATCTCCCGCAAGATCGCGATTGACGGACGCACACTTGGACGCAGTTTTAAAAGTTATTTCCGCCGATAAATTCACGCCACAAATAGACAACTTAATTAAAGACAAAAGATGTCAAATATCTGGCAAAAGAAGTTAATGTTTCTACTTTTTTGTCCTTTTTATTGGAAATTTAATAAATATACTTGTCCTGTAATAGTACTTTTTTTCGTTAAGATTTTCAGAAGTTTGTCTTCTTTAAGATTAGGGTTTGCGGCCCACCTAGTCTACGGTCTTCATGCTTTTGGCCCATCACTGACTTTGGGTTTGACATGGCTGCTCTACATCATGGTGTGCTATTTGTTTTTAAAGCGTGAGCGAAGATGAATTAATTAATATAATGTCGTCCTTTCCACGACATTTTAATTCTGGCAATGATTTAATACCAAGCACAAGTCTGCATGATGCTAGATTTGCGTTAGCTGAGCCTTTAGCTTACATAATTAATTTATCTATTAAATCTTGCGTTTTCCCTTCTAATTGGCGATGGGCACGGATGAGCCCTATTTATAAAAAAGGTGAGAGACATAATTTGGAAAATTACAGACAAATTTCAATTCTTCCGAATTTTGCAAAGGTTTTTGAAAGGGTAATATTTTCGCACAACGCAAATCCCAACTTGGTTGAAATTTTTTTATAAATTATTGTGTTTGAGTTATGACTCGCCCTATATATCAAAAATTTATGCATATAAAAAAATTCTGACTGTGTAGTTTGCAGTAAACCAGACCTTGAACTCATAGTGATTTTCATATAAAATTGACCATAACTTCTGAAACACGCTGTATAATTCAATGAAGTTCTACATTAGAAGTTTGAGCTATGGGCTTAATCTAAATCTAAAATGATATACAGGTTGTTCCATTTAATTTTTAAAATGTTAAGTTTAAGACTGTCTACAATTTTCGTAAATAACTTTTTTTGATTTCTTATCAACGGATATAACGAGCTTTGCCACACTAATGCGTCACCCTGTAGACTGCATACGTAAAACAAGTGACGTGAGTTGTATTATTAAGTATAAACCCTGTATACACAAAAATTTGTTTTGCATAATGAAAAGAAAAGTATTTTACAATTACACTGTTACTAGCTGAAGCTCTACACTTTAAGAAATCGTGACTACACCAGTAAGCTGTTAATAAACACCTACCTCATTAACGTGACGAACATCTATAGCTAAGAAGCGTAAAAACAAACGGACGTTAATTTTACAATGGCCGAGAACATAGACGTAAAAGCAACTTACTGGGAACGCCATTGCTCTGAAACTGGCTGCCATATTGCTCCTGCTGATTTCGACTTAATTCCATCGAAAATCCCTGATCGGTTGTCGTCGGCTCTACAACTGTTGGTGGTGCTTCAGTGAGCTCTTTATTTATGATAATTTGAGTTTCTTCCGCTGGTGATATCTCTTCTGGTGTGCCGTCCGCCTCCCGCAGGAACTCTGGTATTTCCGGTGGAGTAAAGACAGGAGGTGCTGAGCAAGGAGGCGTTTCGTCCCACTGATTTGTTAGAGGTTCGCCATACTCGTCGCATTCCTCTACCACTAAGGATGGGAAATTTCCTGAACGGCCATCCGCTTCTCCTCGCCACCAACCATCGTCAACTCCATGGGGTTGCTTGCTAGTTACCTGAAGAATGAAGAGAACGCAAGTAGAAACGCAAGAATACGCAAAAGCGTAATTAGCAATCCTGTATAAGCATACCTTAATGACTTGGCCTTCTTCGAAGGTTAATTCTTCTTCTCCTTCACCATCATAGTCGTAGAGGGCGCAGCAGTAGGAAAGCGCATCAGTCGTTGGTTCTTGAGGAAGAGCAGCTATAACTGACGCCTGATCTGGAGATTGGTTCGTTTCATCTTCGTTATCGACTGTGTAATCCACAGAAGAAAAAGAAATTTGCGTGACCAAACCGGGGGTAGTTGCCGTATGCTCTGTTTCGACATCCAAGTAATTGTGTGGCACGTATCCTTCTTCACCCTTATAATTTCTTGCACGGAGCCATCCATCCCCATCACCCTCGCCAATTACCTCCAACTGCTCGCTCTCTACGATCGTCAATTCGTCCGGGTTTTGAGCCTGCAATACAGATGTGGAGTGTGTAATCTTTATTTTTGTGTGGATTAACGATCAAACTAACCGTGTATGAATATAGAGCTGTACATTTGATAACCGGTTCCGAAGGCGTCCTCTCCATTATCATGGTGTCCGTCTGGCCAACATCGTCCGCGCCCCAGTCGACCTGGATCGGATCCTCCCAGTCGGCCGTCAGTTGTTCTATCCTCTGTCTCTCTTGTTCTAACATAGCTACAATCAGTATCCGAAAACGTATTACGTGTCAAAGAAAGAAAAACTACTAGTGCGACATGTGTATGCGCGAACATCATGCCAAGCACCTTGTGTAAGACAAAGGCGTCGCCTACCCCACTCACCATCGACCTCTTGGCTGTCGTCCTTGTGACTATCCTCGCGGTCCATTCTCTCCATAGAGATGGAGGTCTGCTCGTCAGCGAAATCACTGTCGTAGAAAGGATCGGAATTCGCATGGTCCTGCATGGAAGTTAGAATAAGTGCAAGAGATCAATCATTCAGGTAAGCAACTTTTAAGCATTTGATTAAAGTTAAGTAAAGGCACGTTGATAAAACTGTACCTACTTCCCTGAAGCTTCAATTCATTCCATTTATATTTCCTACTTAAAGGCTTTTTCCATATCAGTAAAGGCTAAGTAGGTATTATTGTTTAGCTTCACATTCGTTTCAGTTATCCATTTGAAGGTGAATATGCGGGCCTACGATCCTCTCCCTTTTCTTAATCCAGTTTTCTGATTCCTCGAGTTGTAGTATTCTTTTTTTTTAATTTTCTCAATTTCTTAATTGAATCGGCCTCTGCAGAGAGGGCTTAATTCACTGCTTTCCTTTGTTTTGAATCGCGAAGGCTACCTGCATGTCCATTAAAAGAGTAGCAGTCACAGCACGACACACATTTGTGCCATAAAAAAAATCGTAAACCTTCCTTTAATTCGTTGAAGCAGATTCTGCCTTTTCCTTAGCAATCTATATTTCCCCTGCCATTTCGTATGATGACTTAGACTTTTTAGATAGTCTGGCTTTGGAATTTAACAAAAGGAATTAGCCGAGTCGTAAAAGACGAAAACATGAGAACAGGTTATAAATCGTCCAATACACTTCGTAATCTCTTAGGAAACCCGAAAGACAAAACGGAAACGAGACAAAAGTCAGGAATTTATAAAATTGCATGTGGTGATTGTGAGAAGG
>JARFOC010000452.1:181118-191737 GCA_031763485.1 Osmoderma eremita
AAACTTTCCAAAACTGCACTACCCTTACTTTCTATTCTATTAAAAAAATATATTGTAAACTGTACCGTTCCATTACATAGTATACAGAGTAGACCTGTGTAGTATAATTAAGGTTAGGTAGCAATTAATATCGATATTTTTGTTTTAAAATGCATTTCATCACAATATTATTATTTTGCTAAAGTTTAAATAAAAATTACATATATACTATACATACAATTATTTTCAGAGTACCTTCACAAGAAAGCGTCGACACCCACAGCGAAAATGATACCACGATAACGGCGAAATTTACGCATATTCTACAAAAAGATGCATTTTTAGTATTCAGAGCCCTTTGCAAATTATCTATGAAACCATTACCAGATGGTACGCCCGATCCAAAATCGCACGAACTGCGATCAAAAATACTTTCTTTACATTTACTGTTGTCTATTTTACAAAATGCGGGCCCAGTATTCCGTTCCAATGAAATGTTCATAACCGCCATTAAGCAATACCTTTGTGTAGCTTTGTCAAAGAACGGAGTGAGCTCAATTCCAGAAGTATTTGAATTATCATTGGCTATATTTTTAGCACTGTTATCTAATTTCAAAATGCACTTAAAAAAGCAGATAGAAGTATTCTTTAAGGATATTTTCTTGAACATATTAGAGACGTCTAGTTCATCATTCGAACACAAGTGGATGGTAATTCAGGCTCTTACTAGAATTTGTGGTGATGCACAGAGCATTGTTGATATTTATGTCAATTACGATTGCGATTTGTCAGCTGCAAATTTGTTTGAACGACTAGTAAATGATCTATCGAAGATAGCTCAAGGGCGGCATGCCCTTGAATTGGGAGCATCCCCAAATCAAGAGAAATCCATGAGAATAAGAGGCCTCGAATGTTTGGTGTCAATTTTAAAATGCATGGTAGAGTGGAGTAAGGTTTTGTATGTTAATCCGAACTTACAATCTACTGTAGGAGAGCAAGCGCCAGCAAGGGAGTCTGATACTACATCTCTTAAATCACATGGAGGTTCAAGTACTAGTTTACATTCCAGCGAAAGTTCGGCAGGTAATAAAGAGGTATTGGATTCTCCTGAACAATTAGAAGTTTTGAAACAGCAAAAAGAGGTATAGTTAAAATTTGTCCTAAGGTCATTTTTCTTTCCAAATTTGAATAACTATAAAATACGCAGGTGTGGGAAGCTGGTATTGATATATTCAATAGGAAGCCAAAAAAAGGTATTTCGTACCTCCAAGAACAAGGACTTTTGGGCACAACATGCACTGATATTGCAAAATGGCTTCATGCAGATGATCGGTTAGATAAAACTTTTATTGGTGATTTCTTAGGAGATAACGATGAATTTTGCAAAGAAGTAATGTATATGTATGTTGATTTAATGGACTTCTCCAATATGGACATTGTTGCTGCACTGAGACATTTTCTAGATGGATTCAGACTTCCTGGGGAAGCTCAAAAAATTGACAGGTCTATACATTTCAGTATATCTAAAATATCTTAATTTCAAAAGTAACCAAGTGCTTGTAAATACAACATTTCATGTATCAACTCTAGATCGGTTATTGTTTTATGCTTTTAGATTGATGGAAAAGTTTGCAAGCAGGTACTGTGAATGTAATCCTAACAATGGTTTATTTGCAAGTGCAGACACTGCGTATGTGTTGGGATTCTCTATCATTATGTTAACAACTGATTTGCATTCGCCTCAAGTTAAAAATAAAATGACAAAAGAACAATATATCAAACTGAATCGTGGTAACACTGAAAGCAAAGATGTACCTGAAGAATATCTTTCACAGATTTATGATGAAATAGCAGGTCATGAAATTAAAATGAAATCTGTTGTTAATAAACCTGGTAAACATCAAATCAATAACGAGAAAAAGCGGAAAATTCTGTGGAACATGGAAATGGAGGTGATATCAACAGCAGCTAAGAACCTGATGGAATCAGTCTCGCATGTGCAAGCACCATTCACAACGGCAAAACACCTAGAACACGTTCGCCCAATGTTTAAAATGGCATGGACGCCATTCCTAGCTGCTTTTAGTGTCGGTTTACAGGACTGTGATGACACCGAAGTAGCTTCCTTATGCTTAGATGGTATAAGATGTGCTATAAGAATAGCTTGTATTTTCCACATGACCTTAGAGAGAGATGCATATGTGCAAGCATTAGCTAGATTCACTCTGCTAACTGCCAACTCACCAATAATGGATATGAAGGCAAAGAATATAGATACTATAAAGACTTTGATCATGGTTGCGCATACTGATGGTAATTATTTGGGAAGTAGTTGGTTAGAAATATTAAAATGTATTTCGCAACTGGAGCTGGCGCAGTTAATTGGCACAGGCGTGAGACCGCAATTTTTATCAGGCCCCGGGCACAAACCACCAGATCCAAGTTCTAAGGAGCATATCGGCCAAACGAGTTCCCAAAGCGTCGTAGTAGCTGTAGATCGTATATTTACTGGTTCCACACGTTTAGATGGTGATGCAATTGTTGATTTCGTAAAAGCTCTTTGCCAAGTATCCGTCGACGAATTAGCGTATAGCAGCCACCCTAGAATGTTCTCATTACAAAAAATCGTGGAAATATCTTACTACAACATGGGAAGGATTCGTTTACAGTGGTCTAAGATATGGCAGGTTTTGGGAGAGCATTTTAACACTGTGGGATGCAACTCTAATGAAGATATTGCTTTCTTTGCTGTTGATAGTTTGAGACAGCTCTCAATGAAATTTATTGAGAAAGGAGAATTTTCCAATTTTCGTTTCCAGAAAGATTTTCTTCGTCCATTTGAGCACATTGTGAAGAAAAACGTGTCTCCAACAATTCGGGATATGGTAGTAAGGTGTGTAGCGCAAATGGTTAATTCTCAAGCGACGAATATCAAATCTGGTTGGAAAAATATCTTTTCCGTGTTTCATTTAGCTGCTAGCGATTCAGAAGAAGCAATTGTGGAATTAGCTTTTCAGACAACCGGAAAAATAATCAACGAATTGTATGAAAAGCAGTTTTCGTCAATGATCGATTCTTTCCAAGACGCCGTAAAATGTTTATCGGAATTTGCTTGCAACGCTCGCTTTCCTGATACAAGTATGGAAGCAATCAGGTGAGTAAATTAATTAAATGAAATATGTTATCCTTGCATTACAACATGGTGATCTTCGATTATGCAGATTAGTCAGAACTTGCGCTTTGAGCGTGCATACAGCACCGCAACTATTTGCGGATCATGCAGGTATGGAAAACGATGTCGCAATAGCGGAAGAAGATCGGGTGTGGGTTAGGGGCTGGTTTCCCCTTTTATTTTCTTTATCATGCGTCGTAAACAGATGCAAATTGGATGTAAGGACTCGAGCGCTCACGGTCCTCTTCGAAATCGTGAAAACATATGGTGATAGTTTTAGCGGTCATTGGTGGAAGGACTTATTCAAAATACTATTTCGCATATTCGATAACATGAAATTACCAGAACATCACACCGAAAAAGCTGAATGGATGACTACAACCTGCAACCACGCACTATATGCAATTGTTGACGTATTTACACAGTACTTCGATATTCTGGGACCCCTGTTGTTAGAAGAGTTATATGCGCAACTCCATTGGTGCGTGCAGCAACATAACGAACAGTTAGCACGATCTGGCACCAACTGTCTTGAGAACCTTGTCAATTCGAACGGACACAAATTTGACGAAGTTACGTGGGACAAGACATGCCAGTGCATGTTAGATATCTTCAATTGCACTATCCCTACAGCTCTTTTATCCTGGAAACCAGACACTATACAGACTACAGCAGTTATCGAGCAAAATGGTGATATAAATACAAAACACGGTATATTAAAGCGTAGCAGTATAGCTTATGATAACAAAACAAATTCTGACATGTCACTATTTAATGGCCTAATTATTAAAAGCGCTGTTCAATTAGAATTAATACAAACGATTGATAATATAGTGTTTTATCCGGCTACTTCAAGGAAAGAGGATGCCGAAACTTTAGCATTGGCTGCTGCTGATATGACAGGTAATGGAGTATTAACAGAAAGTCAACGTGAAGAGCAAGGAATGTACAGATTAATAAGTTCACCACACCTTCTGCAATTAACTGATTGTTTACTACAATCGCATAGATTTGCGAAAGCATTCAATATGAATCACGAACAGAGAAATTTGCTTTGGAAGGCTGGTTATAAAGGAACCGTTAAGCCCAATTTATTAAAACAGGAAACCCAAAGTTTAGCTTGTTCGCTGCGCATATTGTTCAAGATGTATTGTGACGACGGGCGTCGCGAACACTGGCCTATAATTCAAAGTCGATTGATCTTGGTGTGCAAAGAAGCCTTAGAATATTTCCTTAAGTTGCATAGTGAAGCGCATCGGGATTCCTGGACTTCTCTTCTTCTGCTGGTATTAACCAGACTTCTTAAGATGTCCGATGATAGAGTAAGTTACATAATAAAAAATGATAGATAATGGTTACTGGATTTTACTATTACAGTTCGCAATCCACGTCTCGCACTATTACCCATTGTTGTGCGAAATAGTTTGCTTTGATCTAAAGGCAGAACTACGATCGATACTAAGACGAGTGTTCTTACGAATTGGACCTGTATTTAGAATAACTACAACATAGAAAATATGCTATTCTTACATGTGTACATATAAAAATATGAATAGAAATCAAAAATTGTACATGAAAATATTAATTATTTCGGTAATCTAATCTTTATAAAAATTTCTGTAATGGTTATGCATATACCCAAGGTATAATTGTGTATTGTTAGTGAAGGAATTCCTCAAGTATAGTATTCGGATCTATATTATATGTGAGTTGTACTGTATTTGGACGAATATTACTTTATGGATTCCCAAAGAATGAAAATTGATGTCATTCATTGATAATATTGAACAAAAATTCGTTAAAATTTCATTTTACAAGCAGATAAACTTTGAATTACTAACCTTTATTAGTTCAACTTCATAGAATTTGTACTTTCATTTTATCTCAAACGTAATTCTGTGCGAAAGAATTTCACTAAACGAATACAAAATTAAGTGCTAAGAAAGTATGCACCAAATGTTGCTAAGTAACGTACTTAAAATTTTTCCATAGATATTTATACAGTGCGGACGTAAATTGTGGCTCTCCCCTTCGATAACTTTTAAAATGAGATAGAGAAATTTACGTCCGCACTCTATAATATGAATTTGAATATTTGAAGAGGAACAAATTTTGAAATAAATGTTTCAAGCATATTTCACTTTGGCAAGTTTTTTCATAATTTAAATTTGAGTTTTTACTAAAATCGTAAAAGTAATAATAATTGTCAGCGATTGGTGAAGTTATTCTAGTAAAATGCCGTCTTATACATATGTATGAATGCAACTATATTATCCAGACATGTACAACCATCACATAAACATATTACTTCAATAAGCAAAACCTCCACTCAAGTAATCCTTTCTATACAGTTCTTATGATTTATCGACTTTATAACAATAACAAACGCACATTGTTGAGGATTATCAATGTGTTAAATTAAAAAAAATTCTAATATATTAGAACACCAATTATATAACTATTATATTTAAATATTAGATCTCAAAGTCAGTATAGTAAACGAAAATCTCCACATTAGTTTTTATTAAACGATTGCAACAGATTTTGTAAAAATGTGAGCTTAAGTGATATATTATGTTCGTAGAAACAAATTACGTGCCTTCAAAATAATGTGCGGAAATGTGGTATGGTTAAATCATTCATGCTATTATAAGTGAACATTACACATAGATTACCTAAAATAAAAGTTTATGTTGTGAATGGAAGTCTTCTGAAGTTCACTTGGAAATGATAAAGTCATCTTCAGTAAACCAATTTGGAACAAGACTTAAATATTTAGTAAAAGTTGCGACATTGTAAAAATATTTATATATTCCTATTGATGTATATATAATATATTCTGCGGTAAAACTATAATTATTATTATTAGTCGTATTTATGATTTTTTCTGTTTTCAATATAAAAGCTTAGTTAAATAACATATTTATATTTCTACTGATACCCTCCTATAACGTACAAGTTCGTTATTATAATCTGTAAAACATTAATCAATTTCATGGTGAATCATATTTTCGAAATTTTAAATTTAGCACATTTAAATAAAATTGTTAAAAACAATATTCAACTCTAATAATACGGAAACGAGCGGCAGAGTATTTAAGTAGAACGTTATTCTAAGATAGTTGGTTCTGATTAGCAGGGTCGTATTCTGTATTTATAATGAATTCCTAGAAAAGAAAGCAAGCAAATTCAAAGTTGTTAGCATGTACAAATATCGGCACTACCTTTTAATCAATTTCTTTTAGCGGATATTATGTGTCCCGTCGAGGACAAAGCTTTTTCAACTCAAGTGGATGTTGATATTTCTGCTAATTCATTCTATTCATATACCATATTCTATTACCATATACTATTCATATATCATATTTAGAGTGCTCGTGAATTGTATTAAATTGATTGTCAAATATTATAAGCAAGTACTTACTAGGTTATTATAATCAATAAGTCATAAATTACATTATAGCACCATTTTGAAAACTGGCCTTAAAAGCCGGTTTTTTAATCAGCTCTTAAAGCTGGTTAGATTGAAAATCGGTTTCTATTATTTGGCGATTTCCGCACACTAGTATTTTACGGGTATTTTGTTAAATTGAATTTAATATTTTTTTATTACCATAATAGCAATCCCACAAAAATAAATGCACCGCCCCTCCCCACGAATTTTGGTTTGGGATTACATCTATGTACTGGCTGACACATTAGTGTGGTAAAGTTCGATATATCCTTTGGCATATAATATATCAAGGAAAATTATTTACAAGAATTGTAGACAGTCTTAAATTTATCATTTTAAAATTATTTTCATATATACAGGTTGTTTCATACCACCAGGGTGAGCCAAACATACGTTTTCTTAAGTAGAACAGCCTCTATATTATTTCAGATTTAGATTAAACTCATGCCACACACTTCCTACCAGTAAAAATCTTTTATAACCATTTATAAAAAGACTTAAATATCTTAGAAATCAATGACTTTAGGTATAGAGAGTGCTTAGTAAAAAATGAAAGTACCTAAACTATTTTTTCTTTTTATGATATAAAATACAGGGTGATTCACACTGTATTTAGGGTTGACAATTTTGAAAAAAATGTCTACTATCAAACTAACCGAATACCAAAAATCTATGCATGTAAAAAAAATTCAGATTGTCTTTTGCAGTATACAAGACCTTGAACTCACAGTAATTTTTATATAATTGACCATAACTTTTGAAACGCGTTGTATAATTCAATGAAATTGTACCTTGGAAGTGTGAAGCATCAGCTTAGTCTAAATCTGGAATAATGTACAGGCTGTTCCATTTAAGAAAACGGCTGTTTGGTTCCCCTGGTGATATAAAACTGCCTGTATATATGAAAATAATTTTAAAATGTTTGGTTTAAGACTGTCTACAATTTTCGTAAATAACTTTTTTTGAGATCTTATGTGATAACGGATATATCAAGCTTTGCCACACGAATACGTCACCCTGCATGTAAAAAGATCATTATATATAGGCACTCCTTGCCTAGTGGGCCCTTGGCTAAAAAGATCTTTGATGATGATAAATTTTACTCTAATCCACTTTGACCACACTTAAGATACCCTTCCCTGCAAGTTTGATCAAAATTGGTTAAGCGGTTGCTTGAAAAAGGAGCAAACGTACAAACAGAAAACTAGTTATATGGGAGATGATAAATACTTTTCCAAAACTTTCATATACATTTATAATATTTTTTAAGGTAATATATTTGGATAATAATTTTAAATATGGTAATAATTGCGAATATAAACACATATCTTTATTGTATCAGTTTATTAAAATAATTCTATATAGACCAGATATGGTGGAGTGGTATATTAAAAGTTTCAGTATGAAGGCCACCATCAAAGACACGCATCGGCAAAGTCTTACGAAAAATAAATATCAATATATACAGCGGATCAAGCATAAGCTTTAATAAAGTGGGTTATAAAAACTATTTTGTTATAGATCTTGAACTCCTGGAAGATAGACTGGCACTTGAAACTCTTGAAAGTGGCCTTTTCAATTTTTCTTTTTGCCTTTCTCGATCAAGCCTTATTATTGTCAGTCGTTCTAAAGTACTTAATGTAAAAAATACGTCGTAAAATTCATAACACGCCGCGGACACCTAAAATATATTTGAAATGCGACATATTTTTTTCTAAATTTATTGTTTTATACCAAATATTACATAAATAAATATATATGGTTACACGGCCTCCTAAATATGTATAATACAGACCGGCGTTGTGTATCTTTAGTTCAAGAGATTATTTTTGTTTCATAGAGAACGCCACTTTACGGTGCGTTCTGTATGTGACCAGCAATACACGTTGGTTGTTTAAATTCCGTTCAATATGATACACTTGCAGTTTATCCGACCATGCGCGTCGGCAATTTTCGTGTGATTTCAAAATGAGAAAACTGGATTACAATATAAAACCGTTGCACTTTAAACACAACAAACATATATTACTGGTCACATACAACAAGCTCTGTAAACTGGCGCTCTCAAAAATAATGCTTTCGAACTAAAGATAGGCATGGCCGGTTAGACAGTGTCTCTATTATATTTAGGAGGCTGTGCATTGACCATACATATATTTATATAATATTTGATTATACTAACTTGTTGGATTAAGCGTCGATGCAACTCAACATCTGATTCATTAATATTTTCCGTATTCTCCGAGTGCAACTGCATAGCACACATTAGAGCTTCCCTAATTGTTTGGATTAGTCCTTGAACCCGGTCTGTACGCATTAATCGCCTCACTAAATAGCCTTTAGCTGCTGCGCCTATGATAGATGCTGCATATTCCTGAAAATTCAAAATTTGTAATTTATTTTTACTTATTCAAATCCTACATGGTAGCATTTTCTTTTATACCCACATATCAAAATTCAAATTTGCCGCAATTATTTTTAGTAACTTCAACATAAAGATATTAAAATACGTATTAATGTACAAGGGATGTTCGGTTACTATGGTTCATTTGTGAATTACGGAGAGACTACTTCATTTATGGAAATCATACATACATTAAGTAAAACCATGAACTGTTAGCTACTTTTCAACATAATCGCCGCCAATGTTAAGGCACTTATATCCGCGAGGCACAAGCTTCTGTAAACCCTCTTCGTAAAAGGTGCGATCCGAAATTTGTAAAATACTGCCGTACTTGGTCACAAAACTCCGTCTTCAAACCTTTTACTCGACAAATGAGCTTTCAACGGCCCAAACGAATGAAAATCGGAACGAGCCAGGTCTGGACTATGGGGCGAATGGATAGTAACTTCCCAATTGTGTTTCTGAAGCCAGGACTTCGTCTGATTTGAGGTGTGCGGTCGGGCATTGTCATGCAACAACCTGATGCCGTTCGTCAACCTTCCTCTTCTTTTCTGCCAAATGGCTTTGTGTAGTTTTTCCAGAATTTGACAATAAATATCGCTGTTGATTGTCGCTTTCGGCGATTAAAAGTCTATGAGCAAAATGTCTTGCATATCCCAGAACACAGTTACCATTGTCGTTTTGCAGACTGCTGAACTTTGAATTTTTCGGTTGAACTCGGATGCTTCCACATCATAGTCTTTCTTTGATTCGGGGGTATGGTGGCGTTTCGTCTCCTGTAACTATAGACTCTAGACTTTCTATAGACTTTCCTGACGATGGCGCGTTAAAAGCTCCATTGCCACCGCCATTCGTTGCATTTTGTATTGATCGGTCAACAGTTTTGGTACCCACCTCGCGGACACTTTTCGATAGCCTAATTCAGATACGATTTCACTAACAGAGCTTTTAGGAATGCCAGTCAGTAGAGCAATTTCTCGTATTTTCAACCGACTATCTTCTCAAATCAGCGTATCGATCTTTAATTGATTCCCATCGGTTTCGTTGTTGAGGTTTTTTTAGCACACCTCCGGGATCGTCGTTCAAAGCTGTGCGTCCACTTTTGAACTGTTTACACCAAACACTAACTTGTTTTCGACTCATAACGGCTTCTTCGTAAGTCTTCAGTATTTTATTTATAAATTTCGGTAGGTAATGACCGCTCTCACTTCAAACTTCGAGTACGTGTAGATCGGAACTGACATTGTGCGGCTGTCACTGCACACCTAAGACAATGACAATAGCCACCTGTGCACATCTAAAATGCGTGCAAATTTGAACCTGATCGGAGGGACGTAGGCGGTGTGCCGCTCAACTGTACCTTAGTAACTGGACATCCCTCGTAATACAAAATTGTAGGTTATTTCTAGTGATGGGCAAAGCCGGCTGATTTCAATAACCGGTTACAACGGATACGAATGATTTCCATATCCGGATTATTATCCGGATAACGGATGACGAGTGTCCCGATTGGTTTGTATCTGCTCCGACAAGCGGACGCAGGCGTATTATATGACGGATGATTGTATACCGAATGTTAAAACGGCTGAACGTATCGTATTCTCGGCTTC
>JARFOC010000452.1:211565-225659 GCA_031763485.1 Osmoderma eremita
AAAGAATATGTAGACAATTTTTTTGTTTTAAAAATAATTAAATTATTGAAATAGAAAATAAACACAATATAAAGAAACATCCAAACACATAAATAACAGAATGGCAGAAAATTAATAGGTTATGTCTTTTGTTTGGAAATCTAGACAGCGTAAAATGATAAAAAATATCATTAATCATTTCGCTGTTCGTCGATTTGGTTTGTTTGGAAACCTATGCAATCCCGCCATGATCTGAACATAACCTTTAATTCTTGTTGATTATTGTTCTGTGACATAACCATAAATATCAAACATCCTGCTGTTCTGTCTGAGCACCATAGCCACATGGTTAGAATATAACCCTAGCCCATAGATATTATGATACCCATAGATACAATACAATAGATGCACATATTCTCAGAGGGAAAAGTCTGTGTTGTCTGTAAAAGTTGTTGCACTCTCTTGTTTGGAAAGGTATAAGAAATATGGCAAAGTTAAGTGCATACTATGGTTTATGTCCACTAGTGGATTATAAGAACTTTATTGGTATTGCAAATGATTCTGAACGTGGTCATGTTATCGTAACTCAAAGTAAAAACATTGCAATTAAATATAGGGTAAGAAATCCCAAAAATACTGTGATTGTGGTTTTATTTATACTTTATTTGTATTTACTACTACAGCTTTCTGATCAAAAACAAATACAAAGTTGGAGAACAAGAGATCGGTTTACATCACCTGTTATTTATGATAAAGAAAAAGAGAAATATATTGGAGTATTTAATCAAACAATATTGCGTATGTGGACTTCAGCAGATGTTGAAAATTTAGATAAGATTAAAAAACATACAGTAACAATAAAAACATAGTTTTAGTTTTTTTAAATTAAAATTGTATTTGTTATAGATTGCAAAGGCGATTTACACGATAATAAGCATTAATGATAATGTGTATGTTATATTTGAGAATGGAAATATTGTAACATTAGATGCTACATTAGAGAAAGGTAAAAGCCTGGATATCCAAGATATTATCGATGTCACGAATGAAAAGATTGTTGATGTAAAATACATCGCTGTAGATGATATTGTTTATATTGGCTTAATCACAAAAACGAAGTCAAACGTGAATTGTTTGTTAACAACATTTCCTAATAGTTTCCCGCAATCAACTCGTCATAAAATACAATTAAAACGACACGATAAAAAATTATCTGGATTTACATTTTGTTTGGTATACAATAAGTATTTATATTTTTTAACATTATGTAAGTATTAGATCATATTGTGTTGTGTTAGTGTATTATATATTTGTGTTTCAGGGGATGACAATCAAATGTATGCATATTTAATTGCTGGCCCCAGTAACCATGAACCAGATACAAATTATATAGAAACTTTGGGGTCAGTATTTTGCAATATGGAATCCATCTCTTGCAATCAAAATGTTGCCATGGTTCCCATAGCGAGCGATCATATTGCTATCTATGGCCCAGATTGCAATCAAGAAGGCGCATGTGTATTAATATATAACATGCAATTTAAAGTTACTCAGTCAAAGCAGACGTTTAAAATGTTTTCAAATATTACAAAAATATGGAACATTGATAACACGTTACTCTTATGCAGCGGGCAACATTTGGCTGTTATACCATTTGAAGTAAACACAGAGCAGTTATCTCAACTAGTAGGCAGTCATAAGATTGATGTTACTGACACAGATATTCTACAAACTTATACCATTGAAAAATGGGATATTGAAGAATGCAATGATTATGGTGCTTCCATACCACCAAACATAAGAGAGAGTGTTTTAAATTGTCTGGGGCAAGGATTACCAGAAACTGTTACCTGTGATATCTTAGTTCCAGCATATATTGAAAGTTCTGATATTGAAGCGATCAAAAGTTGCATGAATTATTTTAAAGATATATCAGAAGAATGTTTAGTGAAGATGGTTGTGTTTTTAACTAAGAATCAATTATGTGGCGATGAACAAATTCCCAATAGAAAGGATCTTATTGATAAAGCTTTATCAATACCATTTACAAATGTATTAATGCTGTCACATATTAAAGGAATTTCTAATATAAATATAACATTAGATTTATTGAAGTACATATCACTTCTGCTTTCTTCAGAAACATGTTTACCCGGATTAAATTTTATACAGACTGAAAGTAAATTACTCGATTGGGCGTGTATATTGCTTGATGGTAACTACCAGAAGTTTTTACTAAGTCGCGACAGTTTGGTTCATGAAATATTGGAAAATCTTAATATGTTAGTACAGGAACATCTTCACGGTTTAAATGATTTACAGCGTGCAGAATCTGTAATTAGTGATTTTGTTAAAGGAAAATGTTTAAGTAGAAGAGAACAAAATAATGTTAATTACTGTATTGAAGAAGTCAAATTATATTAAAGTTACATGCTCACACTTAACAAAAACGCTGTATGCTCATATTTATTTTCCCTCTACCTATCCTATTTAAAATATCAGCAAAAGTTACATTATATACAAACGCATTATTGCCGATTTTAGTACTCGAGCAATATATGCGATTTTAAATTGTTGAATGAATTACTGTCCCAACAGCCAGTCAAGCTCAGTCCACATAATATTTATAACCCATTTAAGATAACGGACGGGGTACGTATTAAGGGTATTAAGTAGTTAGAACTGACGACTTGATGGTAAATATCCAAATATGTGAACTGCAGTAGGAGCTCGTAGTTCTTTTAAGCGAGGTAACTGTCGTTACCACCGAAATAACAACAGCGCTGAGGTGTGACGTCACCATAAAAAGGTGTTCGTGAACACTTGGCTCATATTTTACTCAGTTTTACATGTTATTATTTTGAAGCGCTTCCGATTGTCAGTTGTCAGCTAAGCCCATCATCGTATCCCATTCCATTTCATCAGGGAAAAACGTAACTTCAAAGTAAAAACCACGTCTAATTTTGCATATTTAATTGTCATTTTAAGTTAATAACTGAAATTAAATATAGTTTAAAGGAAAGTACTCGTTGCATCTTACTTAGATCCAGATAAAAGAAACGTTATCATTTATATTGGGTAGCCGGCATGCACAGAAATCTGATAGCATTGATTCTATATTCATATCCATACATCGAAAAACCGGTACATCGCTACTTTCGATACATCGATATTTCCTCATTTATTCTGGCGTCATGAATGGCATAATATCAATCGTTCGTGTAAGTAAGTATCCTTTTATAGTATCTACTAGATACATATATAGATAAAATGCATATTCAAATGAAAACACGTATGTCTTTCAATTCGAAAGATATTAATGTTTTTTTTATGAAGGTATTTACAAAAATCGATTCATCCTGTGCCTCTCGAATGGGTGGGCACTGCCACCCTCTACCGGCCGCCGCTGGTGAACTGGCTTTTCGCGGCTTCCTGCATGTGTTGCCGTAAATAGACTTTGGTTTGTATTCGTCGCTACTACGGCTACATCTGTGAGCTACATACTTGTGCTTTCACCATATTTTCGTATTCAACACGGCACTTTGACGGACGTCTTCGCCTTACGTTGGTTTGTCGGTGCCAATATCCTTGCCTATATTTACCATTGTGACAGATATGTATTCTCAAATTTCACATAAACCATCTTTTTAAATGAAATGTTGATATCTTGTTGATATGAATTACGAAAGTAAAACACGTAAACATTTTGCTATCAAGTATTCTATTGTTAGTTTTATCTCGTTTAAATTTCCCGCTATTAAAATACTGCAATTGAAATATCCGGAAAGTATTGACGTATGACGTCTCCCTGAACCAACAGTCTTTCCTGTGTTAGCCGTTGTTCGTGTAAGTTGGTTCTTACCAAATATATTTCAATTTATTGCATTTTTAACGATTATAGATTTGTTAACGTAACTTTCGTTTGTAATATTGCATTACTATTGTAAACAGGTGCTATAACAAGTAGTAATGAAAATTTCAATTTTCAGAAATTGCATCTCAGTCTCTACTAAAATATTAACTGCACATCCGTCTTAAAGATACAACAAACGGGATTTAAATCATGTAAGTATTATAAAAATCTCTTACTATTTTGGTTTTATTTTGACCAGTATAGGCTGTCAAGATGACGCATACTTAACATGAACAAAATGGCGACTCGGAATTTTACTAGCATACGGTGTAAAAATTGATTAGTGTGTAATATGACACCGCGTTGTACGTAAAATAATACCAAAATATCGTTCATTGTTGGGTTGACAATTATTTATAATTATAATAGGTCTTCTGGATTGCGGATCGTGTGTTCTTTAGGAATGAGGTAGGTTTAAATGGTTTTCGGTTAATTAATGGCGGCCTTACATTGCAATTCACTTGTATCATTCGATAAAACAAAGAAGCACAAATAGCATATAATTCTTCATTCAGTTGAAGTTTTTTCGTGTTTTATTACCGTTAAAACAGTTTTACACAATTTTTATAATCCTAAAATTCTCTATATTGGTGTTTTAACTAGTAAGTTATATATACCAACATATATACATTATATAAATATTTATATAGTGTATTTACGATAATAGAGAAGGCACGCCCTCACTAGTAAGAAATTACCGACAACGACATTTTGGTATTTAGCCCAAAATATTTTCTTTTGTTGAGCTGGTTGCTTTTACTGTGCAATATTGCCACATTGTGTTTGATTAATTTTCATCATTACTCCCATTTTATTACGTGAAACAGTCCGTTTAGAACAGCAGTAGTAAAGCATGTCTACACCATTTGTTATGGGAGAAGTTCTTAGTAGGAACTTCCTACCACTGGCGTCTTATAGTAGTAAGGATTTCCATTGTTAACATTGCATAGACCGCCATTTAATGTGTAAAACCCGTAAAAAACCGCTAAATTCAAATCTTATTTAGCTATACACGTATTTAGAACACATACCGCATAAAGAGGGTTAATAAATTATGCGCAAAACATACAGTAAAATGCAGTAATCATGTGTGACTCAAACGTTCACAGCCTACATTAAATAATAAATGAGAAAGGGAATTTTTAAATAAATCCTGATAGCTCAAAACAGGAATGATGCAGGTGCAGGTATAGGAACCGTATGTTTTAATATAGGAAATTAACTGGCTTTGTAAAGAATGCTTAATATACAGAGGTCCCATTAAAAAGGAAGTTTTCTTACATACTCTTTAAAGGTAACTTGTAAAATTCTCTGTATAATAAAACTACTGAAATAACACCGCAAGTTAGTCCGGGGCATCCTTAAACATTCTACTTTTAATTCTCTATGGCAAAGACATCCGTACCTCTGAAGGAACCCCTTCAGAAGTACGGAATTTTTTCTGAAGATAATCAGTTTATCAAATTAAAATTTGACTGAATTCTCTCCATATATTTGTAATACGCCATCTACCTTGAGACATCCGGTATAAATAAACAAAACATAATGGAATGGAAAACAAATAATGTATTGCTAAAATGAGATAAATTAAAACAAATCATCCCACTAAAACTGTTAACCTAAAATGTTTTGTTTACTAGAGGATCTTCACATGTCAAAATTGGATGGTCCCTAAACGGTTGCTTTCCCCAGCAAAATTTTCGTCGATCCCCGATAAATTACCTTTTCATCGATAGGTGCCGTGACTACATCAATAAATGAACTTGTTCTTATTAAAGCAACTTTAGTACTTTCACAAAAATCAAGGTTTTGGTTACTTCGGATTAGTCGCCGTAGATACATACTATAAATAAGCAATCAAATGAGCTAATTGTTTCTTTAAACAAGCTAACGTATGTAAATATGAAAAATAAATATTTTGAGTACCGTATTTATTCTAATAGGCGCCCCGCCGTTTAATCATTTAGGGTATCTATCTTTCCGTCGTTTAAAAGAGGTGCGGCGTTTATTTTGAATCAAACCAAATCCTCATTTCTATTCTTTTTCTATCCATCTCAAACAATTGTATTAATACTAAGTTTTGATACAAAACGACATCCTTTTAGTATCTTACGGAATTCAATCTGAATGTGGTTAACGGGGATTCCGCTACCTACTTGTCGTTGATTGTGCGCACTTCGTATAAAGATGCGGCGTTTATTACATTCCGCGTTATTTTCTTGCGGCGGTTATTGGAATAGCGGCGCCAATTAGAATAAATACGGTAAATGTGAACAGCAGCTTGGTAGCATGGTTGTGGCGTCTTGTTAGAGGGTGTGCCTCGTCTGTTATCGTAAATACACTACTCGGTGTATTTTAATGAAAGTACGTGATGTTACGCAACTTATTCTTATGGTTGATGGTCGACAGTTGCGTGCCTAGTATTCGCCTGAGAAAATTGTTACATAAGACAGTCATGCTTACTTAGATCATTATTGAACCAATTGTTATAGTTGATGTTAAGTAATTGGTAGAGAATCATGTGGGTACAATTTGAGCACCAGGGAATGTATGTAATTTTTTAATGTCTCCGAGCCACTTGATGGATAAATCTACAACAATCTATTTTATGAATAAATATAGTTAACATTTTCTGTTTGTGGTCACAATCCTCGTAATGATGTTGGAATTTTATCGAGACGTATCTGAATGTCATGAATAACTGGCCCTGTTAACACACTAGCTCGGTCCATTGGTTTTCCTTTTGCATACAGTGCTTGATCCCAAATCTGAAGATTACATGTTAATGGTGGCCAAATGTCTCGTAATCAATATTTATGTTAGGAAATTGTTATTTAAGTTGTTCAAAATAATTGCTAGGAATCTGCATTACTACTGCGAAAATGGGCTGTGTAAACATTGTAACAATTGGAATCTTAAAACAAGGCATAGTTTTTACATACCGCTTACAATAACGTAAATGTTACTTGCGGTTAATATGAGGGTACCTTTCAAGTAGCCCCGAGAAGAACTAAGGGAACAAAAGAAATGGTTATGATAATCAAACAAATTGTCGCCCGTATCTACGTCAGCGATAAGTTTTTGTCGAATTTAGGATTTTTAGAGACCGCTAAATTTCTTAAAATACGGTATACATCACGTACAATCATTTATATGCACACATGTACTATCAGCTCCAACCATAATGTGCGTCTGACGGGAGTGTGTAACCGCCCGCGTCACGTTCTATAAGTAATGTCATAGTGATGTCATTCTTGATTTCGAAAAATGCAAAACTTGTATCGTTCTTCATTACGTAGCCACCAATGTACGTAATAAAACATTTATATAGGTGTGTGTTTACAAATGTTGGTTATGATAAAATTTTCAAAAGTAGTTAATAATTTATTATAAACCCTATAGCTTTTGATTCGTCCGAACTGGAACTTGATTCGATTATATAGCTTCTTACGTTTAAAGTAAGCTTTATATATCTATATACTGTAAACTTTACTGTATAATGGGTGATGTCCATTAATTGAATCTAAAATTTGACCCCTAATGCAATTTATAGCAGATTTTTTAATTCGCATTCAATTTTAGGTAGTTTATTAGAAATTGTAAAAGTAAATAATTCTTTTCTATAGGTCTTTCGGGAAAGTTAATGGTGGTTCATTCCGTGGACGTGGAGGAATCACTAATTCTTCATTTAGACGAACAGACAATGGCTATTCTACTAATACAAATAACCAAGGAGGAAAATACAGGGGAAATGGTGGCGGAACTGGTGGAAGATTCAACAATGTAAACAATCAAGCAATGGGAGGTAATAGATTACGACGTCCCAATTGGGATACGAAATCTCTACCTCCATTTAAAAAGGATTTCTACATACCGCATCCTGCTGTTGCTAATCGATCACCTTATGAGGTCGAGCAATACCGTCGTGCCAAAGAAATTACAGTTGAAGCCAATGCGCCGAATCCAATTCAAAATTTTGAAGAAGCCAACTTCCCAGATTACGTCATGGATGGCATCGTGAAACAAGGATATGATACGCCGACTTCTATTCAAGCTCAAGGTTGGCCTATTGCAATGAGTGGGAGAGATATGGTTGGCATTGCTCAAACTGGTTCTGGAAAGACACTTGCATATATACTACCTGCTATTGTTCACATCAATCATCAACCACAAATATCCAGAGGTGAAGGACCTATTGCCTTAGTTTTAGCACCCACCAGAGAATTAGCTCAGCAAATTCAACAAGTTGCAACCGAATTTGGCAGCTCTTCGTATGTACGTAATACTTGCATATTTGGAGGAGCACCAAAAGGACCTCAAGCTCGTGATCTTGAACGAGGAGTCGAAATTGTTATTGCTACACCAGGCCGCTTAATTGATTTCTTAGAAAAGGGCACAACGAATCTTTTCCGCTGCACATATTTGGTATTGGATGAAGCAGACAGAATGTTGGATATGGGTTTTGAGCCTCAAATTCGCAAAATTATAGAACAAATTAGGCCTGATAGACAGACTCTAATGTGGTCTGCTACTTGGCCAAAGGAGGTCAGAAAATTAGCGACAGATTTCTTAAATGAATATATTCAAATCAATATTGGATCATTACAACTATCAGCTAATCATAACATATTGCAAATTGTTGATGTTTGCCAAGAACACGAAAAAGAATCCAAGTAAGTTAGATGTTTTATCTTTATTACTTTTTTATGTTATTGATATAACAAAAAAATAATTTCTAGATTGAACAACCTTCTACACGAAATAACCAGCAATGCCGAATCCGGCGCAAAAGTTCTTATTTTTGTTGAAACAAAAAAGAAAGTAGAAACAATCACTAGAAACATAAGAAGGTATGGTTGGCCAGCTGTTTGTATGCATGGTGATAAAAGCCAACAGGAACGTGATTACGTATTGCGAGAGTTTCGAAATGGAAAGTCTTGTATACTTGTAGCTACTGATGTAGCAGCCAGAGGACTCGGTGAGTACCTGTATAAAAAATGATTGCGGACTGATGTTTTTATTTTTCTTAAATGATTTAAATTTCGTTTTTCTTTTTGTGTTTTGCCATTTCTACAACGATCACAAAATGTGATTTAAACGAAGAAAACATAACAGCGATTTTGTAGCATAGTAGCATTTGGGATTGTCCAGACTGGTTTTTATATAAGTTTTTAAATGTTTATTCAAATTGAAGCGCAAACTGAAATTTGTTTGAGTTTATATTACCACAAAATCATTTGTTCCATTCCTTCAGCTAATTGAAAAACAAATAATATTTAGTTATTATATTTTTCGGGAAAACTAAAACTCGTGTAACTGATTTGTAATTATATTCGGTTTTAACTAGAAATTTAAAGCTTTTTTACAATTTTTGTTTGAAGTGCTTGAAATGTATAAACTACAATTAATGAACATTTACTTTACCTTATAACTTTGTATGTTTTAAAATTCATGTCAAAACAATTATTATATTTCAAGTGACAATAATGCAGTTTCGTTGAGAGTGATGCAATATAGTTTTTCTCACAATTTAAAATTCAAACGATCTGCTGTCGTTAAACTTCAGATTATGTTATTTTAAACTGATAGGAAAACACATTGCTTTTATATTACATTTACAATTCAATGATTTGAAAACTACATTGCTTGACCTTACCTGCAAATTACTGATATAAGTTCTTTACTGATCAGTCTGGTTGTCCTTTTTTGTTTCAGAGGCACATGCAGGATGAGCGTAATTAGTTCATGAATGCTAATAATACGCCTTAGTTGCGTTCTTGCAAAAAGGATGCAATTCTGTCTTGCGGTGCCTCTGGCTGGCTACCCAACTCTGAGGTACGTCAGTTTATGAGGTAGAAGACCGATTCTGGAAGATACGTGATGTTCAGGTGGCACAGTATTTAACATTCCCATGTTAATGATGGACTAAATATCCTTTCCATTCTCCTAATTTTACGATTTTTTCCTTAGATTTACTTTACAACCCTCCATACTATTTTATTTACATACTTTCTCTTTACTTGTTATCCTTTTTCTTATAACTCCTTTGAAATTATCTACGTGGGAGATATTGCCGATCAGACGTAAATGATATAGTTTAGAGGTCTTCCGTTCGGTCCTGCAGTGGATTGACCAATTCATCATCTTATTGGGATCTGCTGCAGCCAGCTTCATTGCTACTATGGCTGCACCGGTTATAAAATAAAGCCAAGCGTTTTGTGGATTCTGTGAGTTCTCGAGCGCAATGGTTAGTATCTTGGATTTTATTTTTATTTTTTACTTTTTTCAACGTATGCAAGTATTTATCAAAGTAGTTAGCAAGTGTTTGATAAATACTTGTGTCCGTTAGGTAAATTATATTCTTAATTTAACAACTATGAATATGACGGATATATTCTATATTTTAATTTCGAACTTATTTTTATTCTAGATTATTTAATTTACAGATAAAATGGCAATACATAAATGTTTTTCTTTTATATTTGAATAATTATATAATTTCCGTAGAACAATGAAGTCATTTCATTATGAAATTTTATCGTTTTGAAAAAGTTCTACAAATATTCAATTAGTTTTCATTAAATTTTTCATAAAATGGCTTTAAGTAGTGGTTATAACTGCTCTACAGTGGGAATTTTTCATAAAATAAAATAGTAAAATCACATTTGCTTCATATTCCGTCATACTTTCTGTCTTGAATCTGTCTTCAGAAATAATGAGTCTACTTATTACCACTAATTAGATTTTTCTGAAAATGTTCGGTTCGAAAAAGTTTTTACACGTACACTACAACATTTGAAATATTCCCATTGTATTTTATCTTTACGTGTTCTTAACGGGATAAAACGAATCCTAATATTAAATCTTTATGTAGATGTCGAAGGAATTAAGTATGTCATTAACTTTGACTATCCCAACTCTTCCGAAGATTATATCCATAGGATAGGTAGAACAGGACGATCAGAGAGCACTGGCACTTCGTATGCTTTTTTTACCCCTAATAATTTCCGACAAGCAAAGGATCTCGTTTCAGTATTAAAAGAAGCGAATCAGGTATGTGGCTATTGAATGTACACTTTTCAAACGGATAATTCAATTTGGATTATAGGTCATCAATCCAAAATTATCAGAGATGGCTGGCAGATGCAATAATTTTGGAAATAAAGGGGGAAGATGGGGATATGGCGGAAATAATTTCAGAGGAAGAGAGAATTCTGGGCCACGGGCACATACTAGATTCAGTTCTGGCAATAATGGAGGAAACAGGCCAAACTATAACAAATCGAATGGATACACGAACGGTGGAGGCTACAGAGAGTTTTGAATAATTATTACTGTTAATAAGAGTTAATTTTTCTCAGTATTCACTTCAGAAGCATTCCACATTTTGAAGTGAAATATATACGTTTGTATATATATATATATATCAGATCTATTTTATTTTGACAAATCGCATATTTTAATTAACATAATAAATATGCTTTATTTCGAACTGTCAGAATTTCAATTTTTTTAATTCAGTAATACTTTTACTACAACAGGTTTTTTTTCCTTCGTGTAAACTGTGATTAGAATATAGTTTACTCTCTTGTTATTAGAAGTGAATTATTACTTTGAAAGTTATTTATTATTTATTATAATAGGGAAATTGACTTATTCTGAATAAATTTTTATACCAATACTACTTTATATTTCATTTTATTTGACAGCTCTGTACATCATATACAAAAATATCAGAAAACAAATTATTAAACAATCAGTACAAAAAACATACACATTTGGCACAAACTGCAAAGATAAATACCAAGGTGTATTGACTAGATTAAGGAAGTGTGCCTGTACGTGAATCTCAAAAAAAGAAGTGAAATAATTTATCCGGAGGTATCCCTGTAAGCGCGATTTTTTACAATTCTCTTGTTTTGAGCTGATGTATATCAGATAGCACGTTTTGTAGTAATTTAAACTATTTTTTTTTGTTGAATTTATGTTCTCTTTCGGGCTAAAGGGTTCTAGTCTATTGGAGACGGCTAAAAGAATAGAAGAAACTCGTTTAGGACATATTTGCAAATTAGCAGTGTCCGAACATGCTGCCTGCTCTCCAGGCAATCATATTTTGAAAACGCCGAAGTTCTGTCCACTGCTTCACATTATCACACCCGTCTTTATAGAGAAGCCATTGAAATTTGCAAGAACTGTAAGAATTTCAATAGAAAAGAGGAGAACCGTACAATAAACAAAGTTTGGTGTCCAGTTTTGCGCGCTCGTGCACGGTGTGGTGTTATGGCGGCAGACTCGAATGGAGGGTTGTAGATTTAGATTTTTTTGCTCCAATATCAAAGTGTCTGTCAAAATATTATTTGTTAAGTATCAACTTAGTGACAAGACGTTTTTTCTAAGTATGGTTTGTTGAGAAAACTTCATATTGAATAATTTCTCGCCACTGAAGGTGTTTGCTGTAGTTGCAAATGAAACGTTTGGAAGAAATCTCAATGGACCACGACCTTTAAGCCCGGAAGAAAACAAATTTATTAAATACCGGTCGTGAAAGCCTAAGTAGCTTCAATATTTTTTTATCTATACATAGATAAATATTTGGAATATTCAAAATAGGAAGCTCTGCTATACACTAAAGATGTAAAATATTGTCTTAGTTCTATTTGATGCGAAGACGGAAGCTTGTCGAAACGTAAATGAGCGTGTGTAATACACGCCAGATGGTTCATGCGGATAATACTGCTTCAAGCAGTCTTTCACATGATGGTGGTCGTTTCTTCGCACAGATAAGCGGTTATTATTGTATTGTAATGGAAAAAAACTAGTCGAGAAAACCCATTTTGCTTCAATAAGTTAAGTTATATATTTATCTATTGGAATATAAGAATTCAAAAATATTGTACGTCCATTTCTTTCAACGTAAACATTAATTGTCATAATAAATAGGTATAAATATTGTGAAATTGGGATTTGATAAAATTATAATCTATAGACTCTTATCAAAAAAAGGGAAAGTGATTGCCAATAAGTAATGTTTGTTTAAAAATTGAAATGTAACCTACATTCATGACGTGACCGTAACTACTTCAGGCATTTTGTTGTTTAGGAAGTAAATAGTGAGTACGTATGAAGACAGATAAGTGTATTTACCAGAGAAATGATAAATATAACATCATATATAGAATACACGTTCCTAACAACATTTGTAGCCAACATCTGAAAGAGGGAATGGAACAGAATGGAAGAGGACAAATACAACGACACTCGTAGGACAAGTTCCTTAATTCAACATGTTCGCACTCTGATGGCATCAATTACAACCAAAAAGTTAAACATGTTTTGTCATATGACATAATAATAATAATCCATCCAACAAGTTCCTAAATTCTTCTTGAACGTCATCAAAATTTGATGATATTCCATCCATTCCATCTGCTTCAATAGTGGGTGGATCTGATTAATAGTTATACCATGTACACATTGACTTAAATAATGGAGCAACAACACTAGAAGATGAACTAAAATTAATGGTTTTTTACACAGTTGCAGTAATAGCTGTAGACAGCAAACAATTTTCCATGTTCAGGCGATATTTCAACGCTCGCCTTTGGCATATAGGTTAGGTTAAACATAACCACAGTATGCAACCATCCAACAGAGTTTCTAAATTCACATTCTATCTGTAGGCATCAGAGTTGTATTAACAACCACCATAAATTAACGTGCATCCGTTAATGACGAAATAGCTTAGGTCATATATATTAAATGGATACCGCTATGTTTCCAACATATCACAGACATAAAAAAGAATCAGCATTTCAGTGTAACAACCGTTATTCATATTTTCTTATTCGCACCTGAAAATTATGAAAGCGTCTGCTAGTATTTCACAAGTCTAGAATTTTTAATGCCGAGTACCATACCAGTAAGTGAAACAGAAGGAAATTTCATGAGTTCTTTATTAATAATTTGCTTTGAGTGTCCATATGAATAGGATAACAGTTTATTATTTATTATTAAACACACTGTTCGGATTACTCCTCCCGCACAAAGTATTGATTAATTCGAGACAACACGTGTTTCGGGAGTACGTGGATTCTCGCATAGTCGCACGGAATCCGCATGCATTTACGGTTCCACGAGAGGTCAGATAAGGGATAGCTACATATAATGTTCATAAGCATGAAAGTAATAGCTCGAAAATCGTA
>JARFOC010000452.1:226306-241321 GCA_031763485.1 Osmoderma eremita
TATATATATTATTTCTCTGATATTCACAGATGTATACGTTCGCGTCGTGAAGGCAATCTTCAGAATTGGGTTCATTTTATTCATTTGCTTTGCACTCCAATATTCACACTTAGGTATACATGCGAATGAAACCTACGTTTATTCCAATACTAATTCAGATGGTTACGAGCCGATTTGATCTGCCAAATTGTTCGGCGATCTTAAGTTTTTGACGAGCACTGGTCAAAGCGTCTGTGATACTGACTGGGTAAACGATGGACTATTGTCTATCTTTCGGCTATATTAGATCGAGAACGTAAAAATATCTTCCTCTAAATGCTCTAGGATTTGGTGATCTAGCAAACTTGATTTCATTTAATGAGCTTAGAAAACAGTTATTATATGCTACATTTTTAATTTTAAGCATGCAAGAAGCAAACGTCATTACGTTTCAAATTACAGAGTGAAATGTAAAACTTGACCAAACTGCAATGCTGCGATTTTATGTGATTACATATATATTGATTTTACACGAAAGGTGTACGGTTTGTACACCTTTACACATATAAATAGTCGTTAGTAATATGACGAGTAGTGATGATAGGGTGGATTTGGTGATGTTACGTGCGATCTCGTTGAAATAGTTGGTGGGTGATACGGAGTCGGAGAAACCGAGTAACTAGCGTAAGGTACCGGAGATATAGTACCGTTATTTGGTGCGGGTGGAAGGATTCGCGCTTCGCTAAGCATTCTACTTTGGTCTAGCAGCCGCGGTTGTTCTGACAAGAGTCGAGTTTCATCTGAAAGTAATCTTTGCTCTCCACCTAGTAGTCTATTTGAGCTGTCATTAGTGAGCAATCTATTAGTTGAATGATCAGATAAAATACGATTACTCATTTCGGAAACAGTTAATAGCCTTTCGGGCGGCAATCTGGTTGCGTTTAAATCTGAAGTCAATATCCTGCTTTGATCTAAGGCTAACCGATGAGCATTGGATTGTATACTGTGGTCCGTTAATAAACGAGTATTTGAAATTTGATGAGACCGTAAGCTTAAATCCACACTGTGGCGACCAGGAGGAGTTAAGTCTAACGAAACTACTCGCAAAATATCCGTATGACTATATGTTTGCGAAGGCGAATTATAATTTAATCGTAAATCTACCGTTGACCTGTCCATGTCGGAATACAAATGGTGATATCTGTAAAGATAAATGATATAATATGTACGATTTCCAGATAAAACAAGTTATAACATACCTATTCAAACTAGAATAGTTATGGTAACTGCGTGCAGACATATCTAATCCCTGTAGTTCCGCAGCATTTAAAACTAAATGATCGAAGCTACGATCTGGTCGAAAATCATTATCCAACAAAGTTCTTCCATCCATATTATTTCTCGTATCTAAATTATCTACTAAATCGTAATTCTTTATTCTAAGTTCGTCCACAGTGTTATCATACGTATTTCTATCATAGGGTTTCATGCGCAAATCTAGATCTAAATCAAATTTTCTAATTTCCGACAAATTCGTCCTTAAAGTATTTTCGATATTTTCCTCCTTGTGTTTCATATCTTGATTGATTTCACTTAAGATTCTTAAGTTGTCAATATCGTTTTGATTAGTAGCATCACTCAAATTAAACTTGTGCATATCTTCGTATGGTTTAGTAATATTATCTACGCCGACGAGATATAATTTTCTGTCGATATCGGCAGTATCCAATTTAATACGAAAATCTTTACGGAATTGAAAATTAGTAGTGTCTGAGTTATAATGAGATTTATAGATAGAGAGATCTAACTGAATATTTTCTTTGGTATTGTGAACACTTAAATTCTGCACTCCTATGCCATTACTGTCATCAGAAGAAATATGTTCAGGATTTATGGTATGACCGAAATTGTATCGCGGCGGACTGGCTGCTGGAGATACTTCTTTAGATAAATTTGTTTCATATTGGTTATTCTGCGGCGAGTTTACATTGTCATTTATGTAATCCCTAACAAAGTTATTTCTCGCTTGCAGGTTTGGACTGCTAGGTGGACTGAAATCGTCTTGTTGAAAACCAGAATAATCAATGCCTATACTTTGCGTATGCCTTAGTTCATCACTCAAATCATCAGTTACGGATATATGATCATTTACAGATGGTGATATTAAATTAATGTCTCTACTTTCATTCATATCAATAGAATGACTGTAGGTTACATCAGGTAGACCATCAGCATGGGATAAAGAATATAAATTGTTCACTAAACTATCTGTACAATTTGTTGTAGTACTGACATCAATATCAATGTTTTGCTCACTGCAGACGGAGTCTAATGCAGCTTCTACTAACAAACTGGCGTTAGAAGATTCGTGTCTATTAAATGCATTGAAAGTTGCGTTGACCTTCCGATCATCATACGCTTGTGACTCTTCAGTGTTTACTTGTAAGTTAACATTTTTTTCAGTCTTACATTGCTTAATTTTATCAACTTCATATACATTATTTTTGAGTATATCAAGCGGCTCACTGGCAATCCACTTTTTACTTCCTTTTGTTAATATCTTTACATTTGGTGCATAAGTTTCCAAGGTAGGATTTTCGTTGGTGTTTGGCGATTTGTCATTGTTCTGTGGAGCTTCAGGCGAATTGATTGCGAGGGGGTCATCTGTATTTCTATCATCAATACCTGCAAAAATGATGAAATATAAAATGACTAAATAACCATGATCATAAAAAGAATCGTCGTACTTGTCATACTTGTATCATCAACGTCACTAGAATTAACACAATCTGTGGTATTTTGGGGCACTAATTTATCACTTTGAGTTTCAGTACCGTCGTTTTCAAGATCTTCTAGTCCACTATATGCTTCAAATGTATAGTCTACGCTTCGTTCAATTTTAGGTATTTGATCTTCTGCCAACGCATGCACTTTCTTATAGTGAAATTGTAGGCATTGTTTTGTAGTAAATGCGGCTGTACAACTATTTTCACGGCACCTGAAAAAAATTGTTCATAAAGCATTTTTTAAATTAAATAACAATAAATCTGTCTATAAACTTACTTAAAAGGCTTAATACCACTATGTGTTAACATATGAATTTTCAAGTTTGACTTATTTTGAAAGAGCTTCCCACACCTTATGCAAGCGCATGCACCATCTACTTGTTTTTGGTGCACCTCTTTGAGGTGTCTCTGTAACGCTGCTCTGGAACCCAAAACCTTCAAGCAATTTTTACATTGAAATTCCTTCAATACTTCTGACATATCTGTAATAACATGACATTTTATATTGAAAATAACACACACAAGAACATCACACCTACCACTATGCATTCTTTTTATATGAACTTTTAGTTTTTGCGGCTGACAAAATTTTCTGCCACAAAAGTCACATAGGGGTCTCGATCTGTGGGGATTTGCAGAACAACCATATGTTCTATGCATTTCCAAATAGTTTAATCTTAAGAAGAACTATAGAAGAAAAACCCGTCACTTATAAATATTCTATATGGTGAAAGAATATATACCTTTTTACAAAATTGGCATTGATAGGCTCCTTGGCCATTGTGCAATGTAGCTGCATGCTTCATGATATTTTCTTTCCCCAAAATGGCTGCGCCACATACTTTACAATGATATTTCCTGATTGTTAAACTGTATCTTACATCATGAAACACAGAACAATGTATGCGGTAATAAATTGGATGTGAAAAATTCATATTGCAACCTCCGCAACCTAGTTTCATATAAATCAAATTTATCTTAAGAATCAAGAAAAGGAAAAAAATTTAAACTTCACCTACTTGTTTTCTCCAACTTCTTTTTATTGAAGGTAACAATATCGTCTTGCCAATATAACAATTCTTCACCACTTTTTATAATCTTTACAGTAATTAAAAATAAATGGTTATCTTTTGAAATAGCTGAAATATTCCTCAACTCTCTTACAGGTGCTGGTTGCACAAATCTAATCCAATTTGATTCAGAAAGGTCAGCTGAATTGATGTATATATGTGTTTTTTCAGTACTCACTATTTCCCATATATCTCTCATATTGCATTCTTCTGGTATATCCACTTCTTTTATTGTTGGTCCAATAAGAGGTCCCATTTGCATAAATTCTTTTAAATCTTCTTTTGAAAACACTCCTAACCCATGAGGTGTATTTGTGTCTTCAAAATAAAGTATTTTTGGTAATGATAAATATGCAAAAGTGTTTTTTATGTCATTATATGTATGAATATCATTTTTTACATTTTCTGAATTTTGTGTTACCAATTCGTTTTTCATCGCAACATTCTTAAACTTCTGTGTCCAATATTTGTGTGAAATAGAATCATTTAATATGTAATATGGGGAGTACAATAAGCATTGACTCTGACCATGTTTTGCTCCACAATTATTACAGACATCAGTTTTGCTTATACTCTCTAAATTATTTGTTTCTAACTTAACATCAGTTACAATTTCTCTTAAATCATTGCCTTCTTCTTTGCAAGTAAGCTGAACATTGAATTCAGGAGCTTTCCTTATATCAATATCAATTTTTTTTTTAGTTTTGTCAGTCTTAATTGTTTTCTGTTTTTTATTGGCTTTTGTAACAGTGGTGTCCTTCTTTTTATTCTTACACTGTTTACCTATCAACGGTGGTTGTACATTTACGTTAAAGTTAATGTTTTCTATATTTGAGCCATCTTTATTATTTTCTATATCTTCAAGTTTCAATACTATTTCTTCTTCGTCAGTATGTTCTGTTTCATTCTGTGGTTCTATGCAATCAACTTCAAAAAATGTGTTATCTGTAATATAACTAGGTACTAAGTTATTCTCATGCTCATTATATATTTCAATTCCTTTTGGTTTTTCAATTTTGATAGATGGATTTGAAATAATGTCAATATTTTCATAATTTTCCAGAGTTTCAGTGCTATTGTATTCATTTCTAGGAGATTTTGGTGTATGATTATTACAAAATTTTTCAATGCTAATCTCACTGCAACAAATAATTTAACTGAATCATCTTGCATTCTGTAAAGTAGGTGGGTTAATTACTAAAAAATCAGAATGTAAACAAAATCCCACGTGTGTTTGTTATTGATCTGTCAAATTAGCTCCGCCTTTTACGTCAAATTAAAAATACAATAGAAATTTACTAGGAATTATATCCAAATAAAAATATGTGTTTCTAAAACTCACCTGATTAAATGTTTTTGTGCAAAATCTAATAATATCTTCACGAAATCTTCGTTGGAAAAACAAGAAAACGCATCTTTTAGTTCATTCCATCGTTTGACATTTGAAACGCCAATAATGGAGCTCAAGGAAGCATTTTCGTCATGTTTGCATAAGTTTACCTTTTCTGATGAACCGTTGTGCACTAAACGTTTCTTATTTTCTTTCTGACAACGTTTGGACATCCTTGTGTAAAAAAAATATAATATTGAATAAATACATTGTTAATATCAATGCATAGTGAACTATCGTCTATCCTCTTTATTATCAAGAACAGCGAGTACATTTAGGGCGCCAAATAAACGGTATTTAAATAATTTAAATTCAAAATAGTCAAGAATTTTATTCCTTCAGTTTTACGATTTACTGAAAATTTCTTATAATAATTACTATCAGTTACTTTATTCTCTGAATTGTGGGCAAATATATTGGGATACTTCAAATCTGTGGAATTATAATGCTTTGAAACAACGCTAAAAATATTCGTTTTCTTTCATTAATCAAATTATAAAACAAGTTTGGTGGATCATAACCGAAAATGTTACGATGAGCCGATAATAGATTGCACTTCTGTTAGGTAGGTACGCAAAATTCACTTCATTTAGTGCACACATTTAACATGTCTACATGCTGTGGAGTTATTGATTTCACTATTTGATGTGACTTAAAAGGATTATGTCCAGCCTAACGAGTCAAACCTCCTAAATTTATGTAATAAGTAATTACTAATCTATTTGAATGAATTTCTGTGAAGGTTAAATTTAAACCAATTTTTAAAACTTGAGATTATTTTTTTTGTTCAGATTTCGTAAAGATGTCTAAATTTTCAGAATTAAATGTTAAAAGAAAAGTAATGTTTTTTGTCAGATTTTATACATTATCTGCACTTAATGACCAATTCGTTTAACGACTACTCTGACTTATAAGCAAAATGATACCTACCGACCGGAGGACTAATTTCTTTCTAAATTTAACTTCCTTCTGTTAGAATCCGATATCTGTGGTTGAGCGAGGCTTTTCTGTACATAGTTCTTTCTAATAGGCGCCGCGGCGTTTAATCATTTAGGGCATCTATCTTTGCGGCGTTTAAAGGAGGTGTTATTTCGATTCCAACCAAATCCTCATTTTTATTCTTGTTATCCATCTCAAAACAATTGTATTGTCACTTGGTTTTGATACAAAACATCGTTTTAGTATGACATACGAAATTCAATTTGAATGTCATTATCGGGGATTCCTCTACCTACTTGACGTTGTGCACATTTCACTTCACTTTTCTTCCAGTGTCTATTAGAATGCGGCACCATTTAGAATAAATACGGTATTTAACAAGACAAATAGGGCTAAAGAAAAATAGTAAAGAAAAAAAAATGCAATTGAATGCAAATAATTTTTATTAGAGCTATACAATATATTAATACTGTATTACATACAAGAAATGCACTTGTTGGAAACTTACAGAAGAGTAAAAAATATATCTTTTCATTTAAATTATCTTAGAGAGTTTCAATGTAGGGGCCATGTTGTAACTACTGTACCGATAAAAATAAACATGACCAAAACATATTATAGTACTAGCATTTGCTTTTGTCTTTTATTTTTTTAAATATTTAAAGTCTTTAATGTTTTCCCATTTTATATAATCGAGACTCTTACGTATAATTGTAATTCGGAAAAATAACTCAGTCCCCGTAACAAACGGACCGAAATATGTAGGTAGTAATTATCATAATTGCCAAAATCGTTTATATCGTTACAATGCGATGGCGCGCGACAGATCACATTTACTTTTAACCGAATAATATAACTTTGTGCAATATTCTTTGTTTTAAGTTTTGCACTACTCAGTCCGAGTGAGGAATATCACGCTCCATTTCTGAATATATAAACTATTGGGGTAGCGGTACTTGTAATTGGAGGATCTAAAGTTTATCATCGACCCCCTCTGTTTTTGTTGGAGGGGAGCCAACAATCGGCGTAGAAAAAAATATATAGCTAGATATTTCAGTCTTTAGAGAAAAATATCACATACCGAACGATGGGTTGTACCATTATACTGTTACATAAAACTTCGGCGTTCCTCCCAGACACGAAAAGTTAATGATTATTCTTTTAATTATTAATCTCTTGCCTTTTTTGTCCTTCTTAATTCATCATAATCTACCGTTACTCACTATATATCACAGATGGATGTCAGGAGCGTAGCAGCAGATTAGCACCACGCGATCAACGAAAAAAACGAGTTAATACTTAACAACTACGTATTATATACACGACCGACAAAGAACACAAGCAGTCATGTCATTTTCCGCAATAAATAAAACAGAAAAAAAAACAACGTACGAGTCACTTGCACACAAGACAGGTACACCGTTAAAACATGATAAAACTCTCGCACAAGGTTCACCTAATATTCAAGATATATCGACCGTGTAATAATCTAGTTCCATACAGAATATAGGACATGACTCGAAATTGTTAACTTATTTCGTATTTTGTGGATCTGAAATAGTTCATCTATAGTATTTGTAGAGAAAATCGATTTTCCAAATAAAATTTTATGTTACAACTTAAAATAGTTGCCGTTTAAATATCTATTATGTAAATTGTAGGCTCATTCGAATCATGTTATTATAGCCCTAGTTTAATTACAGATACGATATATGCATATATATATTTTGTATATACATCTGCAAACTTCTATATCATATCAGATCTCTTTTATCAATATAGAAAATTAGAATTATAGTTAAAACCGGCAAATATAGTAGAAGTATCAACTTTTAAATCCATTACTTTCGAATATGTGTATAACATATTACTGAAAAACTAATTGCAGTAAAACAAATCTTAACATGCTATGAAAGAGTATTGTAGTAACAATGATAAAGATAGTATTATGGCAGCACTTTTTTGTACAATTAGTTTGGTTTGGTGTAAAATTTACTTACTGTGTACAGACGAATATTTAAATAAAATTTTCTGATAGGGTATATTGATTATATATTTTTAAATTATGTACTTGCGCACACACGTTTGATAGTAATCGTTTCAATTGGTAAAAAAAGCTATTATATACTCTTCTATATTTTAAGTTTAGTATTAAATATGTTATCCCTAATATTAGTTCAGCAATTTGAATTAATAGGAATATTAAAATTTGTCAGTACGCTCACATTACTATTTACTACGATACTAACACTACTCAGATCAGATTCTTTCTTTAATGAAAAATAAATTAGACTAGCTTTCACGAAGTACTGGAGGCTAGATAGATTTAAAAATACTGCTTTATTTTGGACCGATATGGAATATGTTTTCATATTTTACATAAACTTCCAAATTTTTAAGAATTATCCGCGCAAATAATACTTGTGTGAAATAATACATTGATATCTTTAACAGCTTGTTTACATCAATTCGATACAAACACGGGTCAAACAACCTATCGACCATATCGATTTGGTGTAGGCCCACTCTGATATTGTAGTAATTACAAATGACTGATAATATAGAAGTTTGGCTGTATAGAGAAATAATTCTTGCAATATATATGAATTATGTTAAATAATATTATGATCCTTTACAATTATTTAAAAATTAAAGAAAAATAGTAACAGGATTAGCCCGATCTCCCCTTCTATATGTTTCGTGCATTTCAACAGCATACAGATATACTTCAAAAAACTATTCTACATAAACCTCGAGAGCAAAACGACACCAATCGTCAATTTGCACTACGAGAAACACACAAGATTACATTTAAGACTACAATATATTGAATGGAACCGCAAGGTTTGCTAATAAGATGAAACCACGGTACCACATCAAAAGAAGGGGATATGATGGGGAGACACTAACAGCGACTCTGCGTCGTAGATCAATACTTCACATGTAAATCATGTCAAAGTGTACGTAGCCCAACATTATCACCATATTGTGGCGATGACAACAAGCGAAGCATTAACGAATGTTCCAGATTTCTAGAAGTACATATATAGAAAACAACAAGAGAAACCCACCACCAAAAGTAAGATACTTGAACCACATCTCTCATTAAACGACATCACTAACATCCGACTTGTATGGATAAGTTAAAATTCGTGCAGCTATGCCATTATTACTATTTTTTGTATCAACATATGTATATAAATATAAAAAACCATTTATTCCAAAATAAAAATAAAATATTCCAAACTATAAGCATCTCTTTTGAATTTTAAAAACAGTCCAGGTAGTACTTTAATCATCAAATGTAAAGGAGAGATGTGAAGTTAACAAGTATCATTTACTGCTGCACAGTAGCTGTAGGTGGTTGAGTATATGGAGGATATGCATATTGCATGGGGGCTGAATATTGATTGTAAGGAGTTTGCCCTTGCCCAATAGACTGATAACCACATGGATTGGTGCTGTTGGGTAAACCTCTTGCCTGGAAGAATTTATTGCTCATTATGGACTGCATGCCATCTGCTGTCTGAGGGGGCATCATTGCATACTGGTGTGGCATTGGGTACATTCCCTGACTATTTGCTTGTGGCGGGCCGGAATAACTTTGACGTTGGTTGTATCGTTGATTGTACATGCGCGGTACATTTCCTGCAAATACAAAATGTTTATTGGTTTGATAAACTGTGTTATATAAGACTAATTACCATAACTTCGTCCACTAACGCCTTGCTGGTAACTACCATTCATCTGTCCATATCCATATGAGTGTCCACCTTGGTATTGAGAATTATGGTAAGTATTTTGATAACTATTTTGATAGTGTTTTTGAACGCGTTGATTTTCATTTGTTCTAGGAATTCCGCTATTTGCGCCAGGATTCTTAGTTAATCTATTATCATTTGTGTTATTCTTATTATTCCATGTTTTAACACGAGTAGAACCGTTGCTGGAATTCGGGGACGAATTGTCTTTATTACGGTTCTGCCAACGGTTTCGACTGTTCTGGCCGGTTTTTGCAGTAATCGCTAAGTCCTGAAGAGGGGCACTAACAGGTTGACCCGCTTCTTCTAGGACTGCTATTAAATCTTTCGCCTGTCTTTGATTAGTTGGTGTAAAGAAAGCATAAGCTGTTCCGGCTTGTTGACATCTACCAGTACGCCCAATACGATGAACATAATCTTCACTGGAATTTGGGTAATCAAAATTAATTACATATTTAACATCTTCAACATCCAAGCCACGAGCTGCAACATCTGTGGCAATCAAAATAGTTGATTTGCCAGTACGGAATTCTGCGAGTACATAGTCTCTTTCTGGTTGAGACTTATCACCATGAATTGAAATTGCTGCATAACCTTCACGCCTAATTGATTTTGTAATATCATCAACTTTTTTTTTTGTTTCAACAAACACAATGGTTTTATTATTGCGATCAGATCCAATCTCTTTTAATAAATTCATTAACTTGTCTTCCTTTTCATGTTCCTCACAAACATCAATTATTTGTCTTATATTATGGTTAGCAGTTAACATTAAAGAACCGACGTTTACCTAAAACGTAAATTATTGAATGAATACATTATCCTCGATAATATTTTAAATGCAGTACAAGTAAAAATGAACTTCATTGGTTGACTTATTAATTTCCAAAGTCAAAAGGTATAGTTATTATTAATGTTATATTATCATTGGTGTTAATAAATGCAATCTTACTAATAGTTAAATTTTCACAACAAGCAATTCATAACAATTACGTGTTTTACGATTAAAAAAATCAACATTACCTAAAATAATGAATTAAAAAAAAAATAGTATTATTCTTGATTATATTGGATTTAGTAAAATTGAAAATGACTTGGTCGATTTATTAATGCCAAAAGTGTGGTGTTAACTAAAGATTGCAAGGACCGTGAGGAGGGACACCAAACACAATGTATTCAGATCACTCCCCACCTCACAATAAAATATTTTTAACTGCATTCACTCTAATCTCCTTTTCTACAAATCTATACACATTAAAGAGAGTAAAAACTATCTTAATCTAAAAGATGGAGCAATCAGTTTCTCAAGAATAATGGATTTATTACAGTAACAGCACATATGAACTGATTTAAAAATATGTTTGGATAGGATAGAGACTGACAGAGCTTTGCCCATTTCTCATGTGTGAGAGCGTGTAAATAATGTATGAATTGTGCAGAGGGAAAGTATGCATGAGAAGTTACCGTAGGTAGTCAAATATTTACATTCATTGGTTGTCCACCTATTTCCGCATTAATTTATTTTTTGTGAGGGGAGGAGTGATGAAACATATTGTTTTAATAATAGTTAGTTACATTTTCCTACAAGTAATTCATGTAAACATATTAAAAGTACCTGTATGTAGTCCACTAAGAATTCTTCAGCCAAGGCCTGCACTTGTTTAGGCCAAGTAGCTGACCACATCAAAACCTGACGATCAGGTCTTATCTGAGTAATGATTTTACGAATTTGTGGTTCAAAACCCATATCCAACATTCGATCAGCCTCATCCAAAACTAAATACGTGCAACGTGATAAATTTGTTGTTCCCTTTTCTAAAAAATCTATTAATCGACCAGGTGTTGCAATTACAACTTCTACGCCTCTTTCTAAATCACGTGCTTGGGGACCTTTTGGGGAACCACCAAAGATACAAGTGTTTCGTATCATGGTAGCAGCTCCAAAATCTCTTGCTACTTTTTGAATCTGTTGAGCTAGTTCCCTCGTAGGTGCCAAAATTAAAGCTATAGGACCTTCTCCCCGTTGTGGTCTTTGTTGACTATTAATGTGCACTGCTGCAGGTAACATGTACGCCAAGGTTTTTCCAGAACCAGTTTGAGCAATTCCAACTAAATCTCTTCCAGACAAAACAATAGGCCAACCTTGTGCTTGTATAGCAGTTGGTTCTGAAAAACCTTGTCGCACCAATTCATCCATAACATAATCGGGAAAACTTGTTTCTTCGAAACATTCACTGGGATTTGGGATGTTTGAACCTCTAACAAAAATTTCTCTTAAGTTGCGATAATTTTGTATATCCGAAGCGGCACGATTCTTTGCATTTTTGTGTGGAATGTAAAAATTTTTCACAAAAGGCTTTAGTGCAGAGGCATCCCATACTGGTTTTCCTGACGTTTCATTTGATGTCTTATTTGCATTAGTTTGGTTTGACTTGGGACCTCCAAAGTCCTGAATTGGAGCCAAGGTAGCGGAATGTGCTGGAGGTCCATTCCAAAAATTTGATTGTTTACCGAATTGTTCATCACGATCAGACCGGGATTTAAAACTGCGAAAATTACAGTAAAATCAATAAACTATACATAAACAGGCAATAAAATAAGTTAAAAAAGAAGAATAGGAAGGAGTGGGAGTAGCAAAAGCAAATGGCAGATCTGATGTAAGCCAAATGTCATTGATTTTTTACTGGGATGACCTACATTTGCAAATAGCTTATCGGAAAAACTAATGAGACATTCTAAGTACTTACACGGTGTTATTCTGATATCCATTATGGTACTGCATTTTGCAGTTAGTTTAAGGATAAAAATGTATCAATGGCGTCTATTATCAGTTCTGTAAGGAACGTAAAAAAATAATTACCAAATTACGGTTTAAGAATTTTGTTAATAATATTCCGTTTACTTCAGAAAACACTGCATTTTTTTAAATGGCTATTCTTATATTCTTATAGGAGAAATTGGAAAATTGCAGCAACTCACCTTCAACCAACCTGACCGGCGAACAAAACGATAATGAACATGCGCAATGGTAACACGTTTCTTTTGTATTAAATCGTCACTGCGCTTGTTCGGAAATTCTGATTTTAAATTTAGGAAATAGTTCTGCCGAAGTATATTTTTTGCTTTATCTCCATAAACTAAAGAAAATCTTTTATTAATTATGGAGAATTACTTTCGTCCCGAATCACATATGATTTTATCTGATATTTCATAAGAACAAAACGTAACCATTAATCCAAAGTATCTGCCCGTGCCTAAATGTAGACAGTTTAGATAAACTGCGCTTTCTATGTTTATCTCAAAACAATCGATCTACCACAATAATAATTATTATTTCTTATTTTGGATCATAAATAGTACGAATTGTAATATATGATTCATATTGTATGTTCATTTTGATGATACATTTATATGGGGACATCGAAAAATCAATTTTAACCCAAAAAGGAGACCAAAGACATGTGTATTCTTTCTTACACATAGACGTGTAATGTATTTATTCTGGGGCAGGTACAGTACCAATTTGCAATATCGATCTGACAATTTGCGCATGCCTAATGTAATAATTGATCGTTTTTTAAATATTTTCTTTTATAAGTGGGCGTTTATAATTCTCTCTCAAAACTACACAATGAATATTATTGCTGAAAAAATAATAAAACAAACATAATTATTGAACTGTATATTTATTAATTGTTTAGGCAGAGATCGGGAATTCAGTACATAAACATTGTTATGTGGCTATATAATATTAGTTCTCCAGATAAGTAGAACCCTTCCTGGGATCTTAAATCGGATGGGACGGAATATTAGATTTACGCACCATAAAAATAATAGATGTTGAGCTATTCGAATCAAGTATTTGTGAGTTCTTGTTTAAAATAAAAAAAATGTGCTTAAAAAAACTATTTCCTTATTTAATATAATAACACAATTATATTTTCATTTTCAAAATGGCTATATATCTATTCTTACAGTATAATTTCAAAGGAAAATCAAATTCATATTCATTAACCTAGTATTAAAGGATCATTTGAATTTCGCGGTGATAGTTGTTTTAGTTGGAGAAAGATATATTTGTGGTCTCTGTTTTGGTTCCTTTTTCGTCTGAAGAGATTCCAACCTTTGTAGGTTGTTACCACCACGGGAACGAAAAGGTTATTACGATTTTGGCTATAAACAAGATGGCCGCAATCCTAAATATCAACGCCTGGAATTGCCACCCACCAGTAATAAACGAAAAATTAAATTCCAAAAATGGAATTAATGTTGGCAAAAAATCTGCGAAAAACGTAATGTTTAAAGTTGAAAATGCGACTAACCTCCAATATTTCTAAATGTGATACTTTGGTGAGAATTTCAAAGTAATTTCCCGTTAGTTTTAATAGATTTATTATAATTTCCCTTGCCCCACCCTCTACGATATAGTGTTGCATTTCCCGCTAGGCACCGCTAGCGTGCCACAACGTCATTCCTTGTGCTCTTCTAAGCGTAAGTAATAAATTTTGATTTTTAAATAAGTTTCTTAGATTTAATTTGCCAATTTCATATACATACCTGCGCAGCACTGCAATTAAAACGACGTTCCTCCGTTTCCATACTTGCGTTTTTTTTGTGCGTCGTTGCGTTGTTTCTGGTTGTTACGTCGTTACAAAAATATATCTAACCTCGAAAAGTTTGTTTTATATAGTATCCTTATAAATTCTCATTAAATACTCTTTAATACGAATGGAATAGGTATTACTGTTATATATTTTAAAATTTGTATGCTTATACATATACACATTAGTTATTATTGAATGCCATTAATATTTACACATGTAAATGTCACATTTATTTATATTTATTGGTCGTACCCAATACTTATGTTGAGGCTTTGATCTTCTTTCTTCATATTTTAAATATAAATAGGCAATTATATAATTTTTTCTACTTCTATCCATATTCTGCATAGGTTATATTATATTTGTGTTCGAGTCGCTTGTATGTAACGTCAAACATGGTCAAATAAATGGTCAAACACACAAACATATGTGCCTCTCTTTTTAAATCAGTTCCTTTCCTTTTCTAAAGGACGCAAAAACTTCAAC
>JARFOC010000452.1:242369-256002 GCA_031763485.1 Osmoderma eremita
ACGTCAAAAGTTGATAGGGGAATCCCCGTTAACCACATTCAGATTGAATTCCGTATGTGATACTAAAACGAAGTCGTCGGGGCTTATTAGAATAAATACGGTATTTAATATTTATAACCGAGTATTATATAACGTTAACTGAAATTATTGATAACAACAAAATCTGAAAGACCGTAGTATAGTACTATGGGATATCTTTTCTTTAAACTTCATCATTTGTTAACAGAAGAAATGGTGTAATTATTGGAAAGAAGGCTAAAGAATACAATACTTATGGAAACTTTTTGAACATTTATTTACATTAAAATTTGTACTTAAATAAATAATACACTTTTTTAAATGTGATCTGAAATTTTAATAAGATCTTAAAAACAAAGTAGGTAATGCTAGAGCTATTTGTAATATTCTAAAAGAAAAGTAAATCGTAAATGTATGTAATGTACATATGTAATATAGGTTGAGATTTTGTCAGTCAGTAAAAGAAATAATTGAAGTAGATTTCTTTTTATCTGCATGATGAATTTCTGTGAGAGTCTGTATCTGTAAAAGAAAGAAATAAAAAAAAATGTAAAGAAAATAAGGAAGGCATTTGAAAGCATTCTGTACAATATATAATATGCAAATTGCATAAAATTGTGAAATAATTCAATTAAGTATAGTTCTCGCAATTAAACAACCGACTTTCGACATTTCGTTATTTCATGACATGGGTGCCACACATTACAAAGAATACCATATGGTTTGACATATATACCGATAGGTTATGGCAAAAAAAACGAAAACTATCAATACTAAATAGAACGTCAAAATGACAAATGCCAAGTGCGTTGACAACTTACCTCATCTAGGCAACTGACAACGCTCTAATCGAGGAAATCCTACGCGTACGAAATGTCATTAGATCTGACATTACTATGCATTTGTTAATTAGTTGTTTGGTTGTTGGTAGGATTTTAAAATTATCACTGTCAAAAGTCGGCTGATTCGTTGCAAGAGCTGTATTATTCAAAATATAACTGTATCGGTTGAATGTTTATTTACTGACAAGTACCGCGTATACATACATTCCAAAATTAAATCTTAGTCTTAGAAACGAAAACCTTTTACATACACGCACAAAAACTATTTTACAGGTTTCATAAGACAGTGTGGCCCGACAAACCTGGGGCTAACGAGGAGCAGGGGGCGGTGGAGCAAACGGAAATCCGCCACCGGAAGGTGGTGAATAAAATGCTCCCTGCGCAGGGGGAGGCGGGGCGGTGTAGAACATGGCCCCGTTGGGCATCTGAAATGGACCATAGGGACCTGGTGGAGGCAGACCTGCTTGGTAGGCAGCCAGCAAGGGTTGAGACGGCGACTGCTGCGCCTGAGCGACTGGAGGGACGTTGGACTTGCCTGATCGGGAAGATGGCGGGCTGCGATCATCTCCACAACTGTCCGAAGGCGATCGACGCCGTCTCGACCTTTCTCTCGATCGGCTTTTGTCTCGCCTGCTGTTCCGCCGTGGCGATCTTGATCTAGAACGAGACGATGAACGATTTTGTGGACGACTCCGCCCCCAACGATTTCGTCCTAAAAATTCGAAAGACCTATTAATTTCGTTCGCTTTCTGTCATTTTTAGCTATAGTAAAAAGAAAGTTTATATAAGTTTGAGATGGAATTTTTTTAATTTTACAGTACCTCTCCCACCAGAATTTCCATTCGCCCACGTCCTAGAATCAGCCATTTCTTGCAATTTCGGATTAATTACTTGTTTGGCTTCTTTTAATACTGCTACGAGATCCGAGGCTTTGTTGGTATTGTTGGGGGTGAAAAACGTGTACGCAGTTCCTGTTCGTTGTGATCTTCCGGTTCTTCCGATACGATGCACGTAGTCCTCCGAATTCGAGGGATAATCAAAATTTATAACAAATTTTACATCTTCAACATCTGCAAGGTGTTCCACGTGAAAGAGAAATTAGTATAGTGTACCTGTTGTTAAGTTAGGTGTAGGTTCATATAAATGCACATGTAAAAGCAATACATTTGGACATTTAAGTTTAAGTGGACACATGTCTTGATGAGTTCTAAATATCACTTCATCATATTAGAATGTAAATTTAGCATCATGCATGTGATAATCTCCAGCAGTCAATATATTTTTTTATATTTATATGTAATGGCTTGAACTTATTTTGAGTATTTATACAAAATTTACTTGTAATTGTTTCTCATAATAAGCAATATATTCTGCATACTATACCCGACGAACTAAATAATTATACGTGTCGATAACATTGTTCCAAAAATTCAAAGCTATAGTTATATTAACTTTATTTCAGACATCACAGAAAAAATAATAAAAACTCTCCATGGGCTCCGTATGAAGTACAGTGCGATTAATGATTCCACAGTTATCTTATAAAATCTGTTATCAGTGAATGTATTGTATGTTATTCAAAATATGAAAGTATGCAGAGTCTGTCTGAAAATCACAAATAACAAACTTTCAGGGGTGGTAGAGAAAAATAAAATGATTATCTTTTCTTACAACTTTTTCTTCCAAAATGTCTTACTTTGCAGTTAAATGGTGTTAGTTTTTCGTATAACCCCATGATTAATAAGAATGTAGATGCGTGAATAAGGTTCGATACTTAATTCATAGGTTAGTTGTAACTTTGTCAAACTTTCACAAAACTTTGAAAACACGGAAATGTGTCATATTAAGCAGTACGACACAGTCAGTAGTACAATACATTCCACAGTCTTTCTATAAACCTGGTAATAAGTGAATTATGCATCCTTATTAACACGTTAAACAGCGCGAGAAGAAACTGTGCATCTCAAGCTCTGATATTTCTGAGACTATGAGAAGCACCGCTGCATCTCATGCGTTACTAGATCTTAAAGCTTTAATATACAGCGCTGCTTACCGATACCCGGAATTTTTTTCTTGACGGCCTGGTAAATCTTTTTATATATATTTGTCATGCAATTTTAAGGGGATTTTGGGATTGAAGAAATGTAGCATGTATTTAGCGGCGGCTGATGCACTATGTTGGATACTGCCCACCCAAAACGTCATCATCAGCCGCCGCTGCATATATTGAAACTAAGTTTAATTTTTCGTATAACGAAAATAAGACACAAACGAATTTATCAGTGCTAACTAAACACACGTTCTAAGTATCAAAATATCATTTTATTAGAACAAAACATTTTTTATACATAATGCGAATATTTGTACCCTGCCTTTCATTGCCACTAAAATGCAAATTGCTTAAGCAACAGCTCAAACCAATTACGGAACATCAGATTTTCAATTCGACATTAATATATTAATATTGACTAAAACAAAAATAATTTTGATAATCCACACAAGGCCTAAAAGTATTAATTTCTTCGACATCTGTATCCTTCCACATATGAATGATGTGCATATTGATTGGTTTTTTCGATACTCAATGCTACAATATTAAATACACTCTATCGGATCACTGCTCCCGCACAACAGATTGATTAATTCGGGACACGTATTTCGGCAATACGTGTGAGTCGTCAACCGCACGATCGAAAATATTGTCATCCACAAATTGTTGAAAAAATCAATAGGGTGTTATCATACATACCAAAAAAAATCAGTTTGGATACCAGAGTTTCGATCATTAATATGTTTCATGCTCTACCTATCCACATTTCTCCATGTTAGAAGTGTATTATTATCAACTATAGCGTCATCCTCATCTTCATTTGGTAATTAAATTAATACTCCAAAGTGACATTTTCTATAGCGTCCACCATTCTAGAGTTTATACCGGTGCTGGGGCATGTTGAAGGTATGTTTTGTACATTATGTTTTTTTTAGGATTAGAAACAGACGAACTGATTGCATGATTCACTATATGCCAAATACTCCCATCACTGTCTTCATCAGATAAAAAGTCTTCCATAAGCTTTTGCAAATGTGCTTGTCCCCAAACGTGCGACATGTTGATAAAAGCAATTTTCATTGCCTGTTGATTGCAAACTACCAACACATATCTAATTCACATGATGCGTGCAACTTGCAAACGTGTTACGAGGGAAATATCCATGGTTTAACATGGTATGCATCACGTGGCTCTCTATTTTAAAAATCGGAAGAGTGACGTAGTGAGCCCCATTACAATAGGAAATTTCTATTTTATTTACTTTGACGTATCTTGCTGACGAATTTGTGAATGCAACCATAAATGAGGTTATGTATATGATTTACAAATGCTTGGAGGATGTTTCACAGCTAGTAAGTAAATATTGCGGCGGCGTTTGATTGTGTTATTGTTTGTTGTAATTCGGGCTTGAAAATATCAAATTTAATTGGGTAACGTAGCACGATTGAAGCAAATTCACTCCTCTGATTAGAAAAACGGTGTATAAACAATTTTTTTTGTTATAGTCACGGGATGCATACAATTTAAAAATTAAAATAATCAAAATCTAATAATAAGTATTAAATGAAAAATAGAGGAAACACACATTCCATTACGGCGATTAATGTGTTAACACACGCGCATTCTTATCAACATATATAAAAAGACTTCGACGAAAGATTTTTATATCATTTACCTTCAAAGTAAGACATGTTTGGATGAAACAGTGCTGAGAAAATATCATAATTTTACTATTCTATATCATCCTTAAAAGTTTGTCGGTGATTTTTAGACGAACCCTGTATATTACATCTAGGCCTTTTGAATACCATATTAAATATTCCAATAACTTCAAAAAATGCGTTTTAAGACTTGAAAATAACATTTTGTATTATGAACGACCATTCCACTCATTAAACAAAATGTAACAAAACTTTAAAAAAATGTTATGAGGGTTTCTGGGATTAAACCGTGTCATGTTGAGATAAATATAATATAAAATATATAACAAAATCATAAATCATGATCAGGTTATCGCCTCTAGAGTGGTAAATAGGACGGGTTATACTGACCATCTGAACCTACTCTTTCCTGAAGAGGCCACCTAAAGTAGTGGTGATACGTCAAGTTCCCTCTTTGATTATTTACTTTTCATTTTCATTTTATATTATATGTATCCCAACATTAAACTAAAAAGTGGTAATGCACTACTTAGCACCCTATAATTGGGCATATATAAAATATATCTGAAGGAATATGTGGAATTTTTTAGGGTTTACTTATTATGGTGCTGCAATAATATGTAGAGGTGTTTAGGGACTACTTGTACGTGACCTAATCTAAATCTACACCATACATATTCATCTAAAACTCCAGTTCCGGGTATTATTTAAAATTAAATTACTAACGACATAGTACAGTAGATGAGTCTGTACAAATAATATGACGAAAGTGTACTTTTTGTTAATTATTAAATATCTATTATTGGGTTTGAAAAAAAGGTTCAATTATATCTCCAGTTAAACAAAACAAGGAATACATATATATATTTTGGGGTCCAAATTAATTTAAAGACTTTATGTGAAAAGAACAATGGTGTTGTAGCTGCCAAAAGACCTCTATATAAAGTGTACATTTCATATAGATTTCAAACCATTCCTGTAAAACTTACATAAACTAAAAGTAAAAATAAAAATACACAAATATAGCCTACCTATAACAAAACCAAATTTCATATAATGAGTACAGATTTTGTAATTCATTGATGCATACCAATGTAGCATCGTCTGAGTTTGGCATGGTACACGGGCCGATAGTGTGTTAGACCCGGGCGTAGTCTGGCCAAAGTCTAGAACCGTAGCGAGACAATGTGGCCCGCCTTGTCCACGGTCCAACGACCAGGAACCCAAGCGAGGGGCAGCGTCGTATTAGCCCACGACCAGGTTATAGTCGGCAGTCCGAGACCACAGACTCCAACATGGCCGTCCAGGGCAGCAGCCGTTCCACAACAGAGTAGTGAGAGGCACAGCCACAATGACAAGCCAACGACATGTCATTAACCTGCTTGTGCCTCTGGAAAAAAGAGCAGTGGCCACTTTATCAAAAAAAAAATTGCCAAATTGTACGTTGAGATCCCATGCACATCGGTCAACAGGCTAATATGTCCACCACAATACTCACAACGAGAATTTCAAAAATTTATTTGAAAATTAAACAAAAAGGAAACAAAAACAAAAAAGTTTTATTAGCCTGCTAATCATGTTTCAAAAATAAAATGATATTAACCAAATAATAAAACAATAAAGACATACCTAATCCTCTAGCAGCCACATCTGTCGCCACCAATATTGGAGCTTTCCCAGACCTAAAATCTACCAAAATACAATGTAAAAAAATGGTCATTAACACTCCTTCCGTATTTTACCTTGTAATACCCAATCTCTTTCTTGTTGTGACTTGTCTCCATGAATACACACTGCAGGCCAACTAAACAGTAAAATAACTCATGTATTTTATCACAGCATACAGGTGTGTAAAGATAAGCCTTCAGGATTGCTAACTTTATTGTTATTAGAGTTAGAAAGTTAGATAGGCTAGTTCCTTTTATTAAAGGTCGGTTTATGCAGCGTCCTGTAACGTAACATTTAATGTAATGTAACGTAAGTTAACATTTAAGGAGATAAAAGAAGCAATTGGAGTTTAAGCGTTTATGCAGTAATTTAGTGTAACTTAAGAGTTGGTTATCTTTCATCTTTCTGACATTACATTAAATGAACACATATATTACGCGTGCGCAATATCTTGAATTTATTTCATTTTGCCACCCTCATGGATGGTCTAATGTGATTTCCATTAGTTTCTTGTTTGTTTTCATTTTCGAAATGGTAGAAGAAATAATCTTATTTAATTTCATGCTGATATTGGTATCTGCATATAAACCTATCAATAAAAGAAAGCGTCGTTGGGCGGTGCGTCCTTTAAATCGCTTAAGAAAAGAAAATGGTATCTGATCAAATACAACAACCTTTAGGGTTAGAACCCTTTTAGGACCTATTTACACCTGGTCAGAGATAACGGAGGGCGTAGTCTCGTATCTGGGATGTCAACCGCTTAACGTTCCTTCGCGCATGCGCTCTGCTAAAATTGTATCGGTACATAAACGCACTTCTTTTCTTATGTTAAATCTTATGTTAAGTTGCTCTAAATGTTAAATTAGGCTACGTTACAGGATGCTGCATAAATCATACCGTTTAAACATGTTATTTTTTGAATAGATTTGGAAGGGAATACTAAAAAAATACAAAGTTTTCTGAACCAAAGTTAGCATGGTGAAGACTTAATGTTGGACACTTACAATAGAACACCGCTAAATCAAATTTAGATTTAAATGAATTTTTAACATAATTTGAAGCACATTACATATTCCCAATCAATCAACCAATCAGATAACAGATTGCAGTCCTTGAGAAATGTAATGTTTTCTGATTGGTTCACGTGATCACCAATGGTCAGCAAGCTGCGTGTTGGAACAGAGCTATAGCTAACATGTATGTGGCTTTAACAATTTCATAGGAGAGTGGATATACATATTCTGCTCCACTCTTCTATGAAAAATTTACTATAACCACAAACATGTTAGCTATATTAATCGTTGCCACTATCCCAAACTGTAAATCTATATTGTTAAATGTAATAAGGAAATAAAGATTTCAAATTATGGTATAAATTTTTGTTTTGCTTTTTCTTACCATTTTGTTCCTACTGAACGCCCTTCCGATGGAACATGGGCATTAATTTTCTCGACATTAATTAGCGTAATTTTTGAGATAATGTAATGTTTCAAATTATGTTAGAAAAAAAATTGGTGCCTATTATGGTTTCTGAGATAGTCAGAAACATTTAAAAATCGTCCAAACTTTGGAGGGGGCTGGAGCTCCAATTGGGCGATTTCCCCACTAAAGAAAATTGTATTGTGTTCACACAGGTACTCTTGGAAACTACAAAGTTTTATTTAAATCTGAGTTTTACAGTTGCCGGTGTTCCCTTGTTAGCCCATTAGGTAATAATTTCTTAAATTAATCTTCACACTTACCCATCACGTTTCATTTTCCTTGTTATATCGTCAACTCTTCTTTTGGTTTCGATGAATATTATAGTCTTGTTTTCTTTCTCTGCCATTATTTCCTTCAACAATGTACTTAACTTTGTTTCCTTTTCGTATTCCTGACACACATCGATGATTTGTAAAATATTGTGATTGGCAGATAATTGTAAGGACCCAACATTTATCTGTATGTAATCCTTGAGAAATTCAGCTGCTAGTGCTTGTACTTCTTTCGGCCAAGTAGCAGACCACATTAAAGTTTGCCTGTCCGGGCGAATTTGTTCTATAATTTTACGAATCTGAGGTTCAAAACCCATATCTAGCATCCGATCGGCTTCGTCTAACACTAAATAGGTACATCTTTTTAAATTTGTACGATTGCTTTCTAGAAAGTCTATAAGACGTCCCGGAGTGGCGATGACTATTTCAACACCATCCATTAAATCTGAAGCCTGTGGTCCTTTGGGTGCTCCACCAAATACACAAGTATTTCTTATTCGTGAAGAATGTCCAAAGTCTGTGGCAACTTGCTGAATTTGTTGGGCTAACTCTCTGGTGGGTGCTAATACTAGTGCTACTGGACCATCTCCCCTTTGCAGTCGAGGCTGATTGTTTATATGTACAATAGCAGGTAAAACATACGACAAAGTTTTGCCCGATCCTGTAGATGCAATGCCAACCATATCTCTTCCAGACAAAGCTATTGGCCATCCTTGTGATTGTATAGGTGTTGGTGTTTTGAACCCCATCTTCCTAATTTCACTCATCACATAATCGGGAAAACTGGCTTCGTCGAAAGATAAAACTGGTTCTGGTATAGATTTGCCTTTCAGTGATATTTCCTTATTTCTTCTCCATTCTTCGACTTCATATATCGACCGATTAGAAACTTTTGGATGGGGAATGTAGAAATCTTTTTTGAAGGGTTCTAGTCGACTAAGATCCCATCGGGGTTTGCGCAAATTAGCTCCTGCGGCATTTCTACGACCCCCGCCCCCATATCCACGATCTCGGCTTCTTGAACGTCGTCGATCTCGACTGCGAGAGCTAGAACAGTAACGTAGAAATAAATGTTACTCTTATATGTATTATTTATTGTATGCATTAAATACACAAATGCTGAACACCATATATAATTTCAATTTATTGAGGCACAGTAATTTTCTTAATTCGTACCATTTCTATGTTGTTTTTAAAATGTACTAATTATCTTAAACCTGTTTGTAGAATGAAAGTAAAGAAATCAATAGTCAGCAAGCGTTGTTTGATAATATAGTAAATTGTAATACATTACCGTCTTCCAAATCTCCCTCTCATTAAATCGTTTTCAGTATACTTCTTATTTAAAAACTGATAATTTTGGTTGAGACACACTTCAAATATTCTAATTCATGAAATTTACAATGACAACAAACTAAAACATAAAAACACTGGCAAAAGATGGTAGCAGAAATGACCGTAACGGGGGCAAATCAATAGAGGCTACCGCAGAAACCAGTCCAGAGTGTTGCGTCACTACGCCGCCAAGTTTAAATTTAGAACTCCTTTGCCGCCAAAATACAATTTCATAATAAATTGCACACCAGAAAATAACGCATCTGTATTTTACGTAGTGAAAATTCAATTCTGTGTTCTCAATCTATTATTTATTTTCTTTTATCTTATATCCTGCATTACAAATGTTGACAGTATCTAAAACCTTGAAAAAATAAATACATTAATTTTATCCTTTGAGGATCCTCCGGTGGTATCTTGTTTTTTCTTTTTATTTTGGTCCTATATATCTATAGTTAAAATAAAATCTGCACATATAAATACATTGCATGTATACATATATGTAATTTATTTACAAGGATTAATATACGCACGGATTTTCCTTATCGATTAAACATTACGTGCTTCTACTAAAATGACTGCTAAAATAGAAAAATATCAAAAACGAAAATCATTCTTAGAAGTGATAAGGGAAAATTTTAATTTACATGAAAGAGTATGTATAACATTGTATTGAGTATAATAATAAACAAATGATTTTTGAAACTTTAGAATACTTTCGTTCATCGACTGATATATTTTGGAAATTTCGTTTGTGATGAACAAATATCCCAAGACAAGAATATCATCGAAGCATTTCAGAAAAGTATTAAGTTGATTAACGAACGATATTTTGACGAAAAGCTTTCTGGGTTTTTGTTACTTTACGATCACCACTTCTTCCACGTTATTGACGTAAGATTAAAAATATGTTTGTTTACGTATTTAAAAAATCATGCTTACAAAAATATATATCTGTTAAAGGGTTCAGAAGAATCTATAATTAAATTTTTGACTTTAATGTATGAGAATGATGTCTTAAAGGATAAGTTGGGTACAATGAAACTATTAGTAGCCTATCACCATGTTAACCAGGTATGTGAAATAGAAAAAAAAACAATCTGTGGTAGATAAGCCAAGTACAGAATACGAGCATTCTGTACTTGGCTGTACTTGTACTATTTTATTAACAGCTTGCCATTGGTTTGAAAGCTGTTAATGTTTACTGCCTAATAGGGATGGGCGATATATCCATAACTATTATTAATAACCGTTTCCGGCCGATAACAGTTTTAACCGGTTCTCGATTTTCGATATTAACAGTAACCAAAATAACTAATAGCCGATAACATTGGCTCCAATATTCGTTCAAGAATCGATGGCATTCAGCGTTCTTCGTGCCCGTTCTCGTTAATAATATTCACTCGAAGAATAGTAATGGGATATGTACGACTGTTTATTGTTTATGTTTAGATAGAATACGAAGCCGTGGAAGCGATACTTTTTTCCTCGTTGATTTAAGATAAAACAATTGATATCATCGAATTTAAATTAGAAACTAATATGCTGGCGCTGTTTCTTTAAGTTAATAATTCGATATGCATTTTTATTTCTTAAACGTGTCTACCTTGTGTGTTGGTGTTTTCCTTTCATTAAATGTATTTATATATAAGTGATTTCAACAGCGAAATGTTTAACTCCATCTAGAAAACTGATTATTATGTATAGCATACCCAAAGCGTCGAGAACGATAATAACGAGAACTGTTTAGAATAACGGTTATTTTAAAATAACCGTTTGTCCCATCCCTACTGCTTAACTTTCGTTAAGAATTCTTTTTGCAGAGATTAATTGAAGAATGGGTTATATTGGTAGCAACTGGCAATATGTGTTCGGGTGGTGATGAAATTACACTGAATGTCACAGATATTAAATGTCAGTGTATTCGAAAACTATACCAATTAGGATTGTCATTAAGGCAAAATAAAGTATCTTTAAATGTAATGAGAGATATAATATGCTCTTTTGACCATAAATAATTCGCGTATATGATTATTTTAGGAGCAAAGTAATTATGTTTCTAACAGACCCTTTTCTAGAAAAAAAGTTAAGAGCAAATCTAACAGCGCAAACAAAGATACTGTAATTAAGGTTTCTGTTTTTCTACCAGATTTGGAGCATATAAAATTTTTATTGGAATCTGATGTGCTTGATTTGACAAAATATATAGATGTATATGGTAAAGTAACTTATACCGAAACTGATGAAGGTCAGTATGGTGCATGGTTAAACCTTGACCAAATTCAAACCTATATAACTTTTTTTCAGAAATGGTTTGGCCCATTCCTTACGATTATATGCCGATGCATACTTTCGAAAGGATAATTGATCCCATAGCTCCGTTAAATGGATTGCAGAACATATAGGTAACTTTAGTAAAAATAACATTTATTTCATATAATAAATAACTTATAAAACACGTATTCAGATTTTCTAATTTTCATTCCTTATAATCCTAGAAATTGACATATAGCATAATATTTTCGTTTTAACAGAGGCCTATCGAAGCAACGATATAAGTCATTCAATTTCAAGCAATCTCCTTTCGACATGGCCTGCCTTTGACCGATAAGTTGATCACCTCTCTTCGGCGTTATCGTAGGCCTTCCTTTCTTTTTGCTGAAGTAATATTTCCCGTAATGCATGATAGAATTATAATCGTATTCGAAGCTATATGTCGTGTTTTCCAAACTTTGTTTGTCAAAATTTGATTCATATCCTAGAAAAGTCATTTATTTATATTTTTAAAGAGAAACGTAGATTGAATTTAAACAATTACTTGGTATTATGTTATCTACATGTATTTTGACGAACTTGTCCCTATCCCATCTCGACTGCTCGTGAAAGACACCTAGAGCGTGCATCAGTTCGTGAATGGCTCTTCCTTCAGTGCCCAAACAATTTGGCCCGGTATTGTCAGGTGGTTGCAGGCTAACTATTTGAGCTCCACCAAAACGGCCCACGTAAGACCAACAACCTCTGGGTTCTTGAATTGGCCAGATTAACAAATAATCCTTCACTTTACCGTCCCATGGTACAAATCTTATACATGTCATGAAGTTAATTGTTCTTATGGCTTTGTATATAGTAACGTATTCAGAAGGAGCTGAAATAAAATTTGTCAACTTAATAGCATGAGTTGACGATTAATCTAGATACGATACAGGTTTATAATATTTATAAACTGGATTATAAATGTTTATAGAGAGTATCATTACAGATAATAGTGACCGGATTGGCGCAAGCAATTTATAATTTTTGTTGCATTCATCGTTCGAGTTGATATGATAAAGAAATGTGGAATAATTTTTATACAATCGGCGCATCCACCAAACTTTTCCGTTTGATAGTAACTTGCTACATTGAATTTATTTTCTTGTTATGTACGATGATGAAATTATAAGGATTAGTAAGGACTATTACAAAATGTTGATGCTTTTAGGAGATTAGCACATTTGCCTTACCATATAAAGGACTAATAACATAAGGAACGATGGCATCTTTCCACAGTCTATTAGGAAACACCTCCCAATTCAACCCGACTCTCCAATAATTATAAACTTCGTTAGTCAAAGCCATGTCGCCCTGGAACAAACCAGGCTTAACTTCAGGATCTTGCTCATCTAGAATTTCATCGTCTTCATTCGTTTTGTTTCCTAAAACTTCAGCAGAACGATTCCGGTTAATAGTGGGAAGACGCCATATTCTTCAAAATATTCGTTTACCGATATCTGGAACTGGAGGATGCATAACTTGCGGTACATCCATAATCTCCGGTACTTCCGGCAATAAAAAACGACAGTCACACCGGTCACTTACTGTAAGTGCGCACGCGAGTACGAAGGAAACCGTTGCGAAAACACTGTTCATATCCGTCCGCACAAGATCAAGTTCAAGAGCACACAACCGTGATTGCAAATTCAATTTTCTACTTCGGAATACTTTTACTGGCTAGCGGCGTTCAGTGGCTTATTTTCGTTTAGATTATAGTTCTTATTTCATACCTTACACAGTTTCTATTCAGTGGCAGTGGATATAGTGGTACCGGTTGGATATTAAACTATATAAATATGCAGCAATACAAAAAGATGTATCCCTATCGTTACATTCTGGAGTGGTCGCCTGCGATACTTCTGCACCCAAAGTGATGTAAAACTCATATATATATATATATATATATATATATATATAGTGGTGAATTTCTTGGTCGTGTAGAATAGATAATTGACGATGGTTATTGGTGATAGCGACCGTTACTAATTAGCA
>JARFOC010000452.1:260730-273294 GCA_031763485.1 Osmoderma eremita
CGCAACACTCTTTAAAACGTTAACAACGTCAGCGTATATGTTCATTCACCGAGCTCTAGCCGACAACTGAAATAACAGGAGATACTATCTAGGGTTGGGAAATGCAGGTCTTAACACGTCGAGACATATTCAAACATTAACCATTGTATGCGGCTTGATCAGTTCCGAGCTCTAGCCGACAACTGAAATAACGTCAAGATATGTTCTCTTATATTACATATCTATGCATATATATTTTAGGTGGATAAGCGAATAACCTGGAACATAAAAACTAAGGGTGATGGAGAAATTCTGAAAACATAGTTGATTTCAGCATGCAATAGTATATGGGAATCAGGCTGCTATGCTGGCAAACTATTGCTGGACGCTGAAGAGAGATATTTCTGATACAGACGAAAGTCATATATCAGCCCAGCGTGATACAGACATTCTGAAAACAGATATGAAGTAAGTGGAAGAAGTACTACCAAGTTCACCTACTTTAGCTCGTGGGATAAAATAAATCTGCAATTTTGTTGACCAGTGTAACAGTAATAATAATAATGTTCATTAGAGATGGCATACAGAGCTACAAATACAAACAAGGAGATACTACAAGTATAAAGTATATAATTATATAAGTTTAACATGCAAATTTTATCGTAATTACAAAATACATAAACATTTACATATACATATCAACGGTTAAAAAAAACAGATAAGGTAATGCAGGGGATATTCCGATTTTATAACATTACCGTGAGCTAGTAGGACTGAAGTGATAGGAGCAATTTCTCAGCAGTATATATCGTTTAAAAGATGAAAACGTTTGAAAGTTCTTGGCAAGTAAGTGACTGTTTAAAATCTTGATAGCTGCATAACTGAAGCAGGATTGAAATTTACATGAGCTGTGACGGGGTATTACATAGTTGTGAATAGAGCGTAAATTACAGTTACTTTGCTCAATTTTCTGTGTAAGTAGATTGAACAGATAAAGTGTGAAGTCGAAACAAAGTAAATCAAGCATGCAAATAATAACTAAAAACGATTCTCCAGCTTTAAAATATTATGGCAGTTATAATGAGGAGTTATATGATCGCGAGCATTGACGTTAAAAGATAAACCTCAAGCAAACATTTTGCAATACCTTATTTTTATAATGAGATGTTAAATAATTGGAATACGCACACCTGCAATAATTCAAATGACTAAGCACTAACAAGCTGACATTTTGTGAATGGATGATAATACGTGTTTAAACTTATATAATTAGGAAAACTTTGCATAACATGTTGAACATACTTTACGACCATGATCTTGAAGGGATAGATTACAGCCAGATGATCACACCCAGGCTCTTAACTTTTTCTTTATGATTAATCGTTACTCCATCAATAATAACAGCATTGATTCTTTTTTTACTGAGAATCAAATCGCGCTTTCGTTTCAGACCAATGTAAATGCTCTCAGTTTTCTTCGGGTTGATGTTTAAACCGTTGCGCCTAGACCATTCAGTTATAACTAAACAGATCTGTTTTCAACACACCAATGCTTTCATTTATACGATTGGGTGAGAAAAAGATACATATATACTTGGGCATCGTCTGCGTATAGGTGTAGAGATACACTGGAGGTAATATTATAAATAACATCATCAATGTAAACGTTAAATAGTGTCGATACCAGAATACTGCCCTGCGGTACGCCCGTATACAACACTAATTCATTTAATAGAATACCTTCAAACTTTACAACCCAGTAGGACAACCTGTTTCCGACTCCACAAACAACTACCAAAACAGTTTCACCAAAACAGAAGTATTCGAGCTTTGCCAAGAGGAGTTGATGATTAAAACAGTCAAACGCTTTACTATAATCATACATCGCCCCGATCCATAGATAAAACAGTTTTCCTCACCCGTACATGCGAATTGGTCTAACCTTATACTTCCCCGGCTCGCATCCCACTGCGCCATTCACATAGCATCGCTGGCGTAATAGACGCCTGACGTCAGAATACTTGGGCCTTTTGCTATCGGTGGTAATGACCAGTAATGACCGGTAAAGGCATTTCTAAATAAGAATTATTTAAAACGTAATGCATCGTTTCATTTTGATTAATGCTGCTTAATTTTCGATGTATAAAAGATCAGTTTTAATATCTTTCCCCATATAGTTGCTATTCTACTACACTTTTCTATGGATTTATTTAATAATATCTTGATAGATTTTATAAGATTCTTCCTGGATATTTTAGCATTTTAATAATTATTTTATCTTCAGATGCTGCTCCACCATTTTCCCTATAACACTCAAATTCAAATACATATATACATAGATGTCTTTTCTTTTTAATTATCGCCAATAAATGATTCACCGATTAAATACGTAATTGCTGATTCATCTTCCTTAATGAATATACGGTTCGATTCAAAGCGACTACACACTTGGTACAAACCTGAGGTATTCGAATACTTATCATTAATTACCTTTAATGGAGGTTTTTGTTCCATTATTCACGCCATTAATCAGTTAAATGCTTAAGTCAGAATGTTAGTTATGTGGGCGCGCAAATGTAAAAATATTAGTATAATTAGCAAAGCGAATCGTTATAATATAAGCTCAATATTTATAGAAAAAGTAATAATTGATAGCAGTAGCAAGTTTGAATTTCCTGGGATGAAGATAGATTTACTTTACCTAGATCTAAATTAGCCTTGGATAATAAACTTTCATTCCTTTATAAAAATATTTAAACATTACGGTTTAAAAATATCCAATCTCTTTCTTAGAAAAAGTTTTATGAAATGAAAAAACATACAGAGTGTTCTGACAGGAATTATTTTTAATGCAATATGCTAACCAAAGAAGCGAGAATCACAAGAAACAACCAAATACACAACCAGAAGCGACGAACACATTCGAACATTGATGTTACAAAAACGTAGCGATCAGCAGTATTTCATTTTATCGAATATAAATTTCGTATGCACAGACAGCTTTTTTCGTCGTGTGCAATTTTGCCTTTAGCATTAGCCAATAGCAAACGTCCAAAATGCAAGCCTATCTTACCCAACTCTATTTTCTTAAAGTGAATGATGTAGATGTTTGACTTCCTTACAACAGAATACGTAGGCGAACGTATGCCTTGCTTCATCGTTATCCAATACGTAGTTACATCCCAAACCCAAGCCAAGGTGCGGGACAAGAAGATGTATTTTCTTGTCCCACACCTTGGGCTCCCTATGTGCAGTACGAACGAGTGCATTCGGTATTTTAACACATTCTTTGCGGGAAACGAGTTAAGATGGGCTGCACATAGTATCGCTAGTGTGCGGGTGCCGACAAAACTGGGATTTTACGAATAAGTGGTTGATTGTGGGAACCGTTGGGAGACGGTGTTTGAAAATCGCTGAGTCATGCTGTAAATAAGTATTAGAAATAGTCTATTGTGCCTATTCGTTTGTCATATATAGTAAATCAGCCAGTCTGTATTTTTTGTTAGATAAACGTGGTTTAGAATGCACTAGTATGCCACGGATTATCAGCGTCGGTCGTTCAGTAGCAGCGAAATAATATTTATGTCAAAAGATTCCGTGAATTGTTCTTGCGTATATTCGCATATATACTCTCTTCAAAATACTTTATTGTTAGTTTATATATATATATATTGATTGTAAAATAAATTTATATTTTTACCACAAATATTCAATAAAAATGGACTCCCCTAAAAACGATAGTGATGAAGAATTATGTGCAGACAATTTATCGAACTATTCTTGTGACAGCGACATAGAGAATCGTACAGATGACGAGTTTAGTGACGATGAAATAATTGCGCGACTGCCGACTTTCTTACGACGAACAATTTCAAGCAGCTCTGACGAAAATGAAGAAGAAGAATGGTCATTTACAGACAGTCCACCTATTCTGGAAGAGTTTTTGGGTGATTCAGGAATAAACACCGGAAATGTTCCAGATAGTGTAGCGGATGCGGTCGGTTTATTTATAGGCGAAAATTTTTTTACATTTCTTGTACAAGAATCGAACAGGTATTATTACCAGAATAAAGATAAATTCAAATCTTACAAGAAATCGCTGAAATGGAAAGATTTTACTGTACCAGAAATGAAAAAAAATATGGGGCTCATTCTTCTCATGGGACAAGTCCGTAAGGACCGAAGAGACGAATATTGGAGCACAGAAGCAGGTACAGAAACACCATTTTACGCTAAAACAATTAGTAGAGACCGATTTCGTCAAATATGGAGAGCTTGGCACTTCAATTACAATAAAGATTTAATAAATGGCTCAGATAGACTAAATAAAGTCCGACCAGTATTAGATTCCTTCCAAAGTTTATAAATGTATATAAACCTATTCAGCAACTTTCATTAGATGAGGGTATAGTATCTTTGAGGGGAAGACTATTTTTTAGAGTTTATAATGCAGCAAAAATTATAAAATATGGGATACTCGTGCGTATGTTGTGCGAAAGTACTACGAAAATTGTTGGAAACCATACAAACGGTTATATCGCCTTATACCAACTTATGGCATCATTTGTACATGGACAATTATTATAACAGTGTAGAAACTAGTCAAATACTGTTGAAATCTAAAATTCGAACATGTGGCACAATTCGTAAAAATAGGGGATTACCAGATTACCCCAAAAATATTAAACTGGATAAGAGCCAATCCGTCTTTCAAAGGAAAAAGGATGTTCTTCTACAGGTCTAGCAATCAAAAAAAGAAGTGAATTTAATTTCCACCATACATTCAGCGGAAATGTGCGAAAGTCATAACATTGATTGGAAGACTCGAGAACGCATAGTAAAACCTAATGCATTGATCGATTATAATAAATATATGAAAGCAGTTAATCGAGTAGATCAACATCTTTCGTATTATTCCATTTTACGGAAAACTACAAAATGGACAAAAACGTAGCGATTTTGTAACATCAGTGTGTCAGAGTAATAATAGAGAAATAGAAAGATTATTATATTACAAGTCTAAAAAATTAAAAATGTATTCCTTTAAATTGTGTTATAAAAATACGTTTCCCATATTTAAAAATACATGGATAATTTATTTTATGTATGTCTTTTAGTATTATTGTTAGTTTTACGATTCAGAATATAACGTTCCATCTTATAAAACTAGAATCTATAATATTACACCTCTATATTGTAAGTTTTTAAACGAAATGGTATTTAGAAATTTATAAAATCATGTTTATATAATTTCTATAAATTTACAATTTTATTATAAGCTACATAAATAAAAGATAGGAACCAATGGTTGACTGTCGTCACTAAAAGTAGATTGTTTTTATTACGTTTTTGCGCAGCGTGTATTTTTGTGTAAACATGTTCTACAGAGAGAGCAGGGTTGGTTGTTCTGATATCACATTGCTGTCCGCTAATAGCTTATCGATATCCACATCCATTTGAACGCGAGGTTATGCATGAGCGTAGAATGTTTTTATATAGGGTAGCACCAAGCATAGCTCAACTAGAAACAGGGGAAAACCCGATGTGTTTGCTTCTAAAAGTACATTAGGAAGGGATAAAACCACAGTCGTACGTAGTGCGTAACATGGGTCGGGAAACAAAAGAACTTAGTGAAGCTGAGAAACAAATTATTGTTTGCGACAAAGGGCCGCAGATGTAAGAAAACCTCTCACTCGAACAGTATGCGAATTTGTTTAAAGATAAACCTCTGGAATTTTGGCGAAAGGTGTTATACACGGACGAAAGCAAGTTTAATATTTTCGGATCGGATGGACGATAAATGGTTTGGCGCAAACCAAGAACAGACTTACAAAAAGAACACTTTGCTCCCACTGTGAAGCATGGAGGTGGTCATGTCATGGTTTGGGGTAGTATGTCAGTCGGTATGTAGTCGGTCAGTTACATTTTATTGAAGGAATTTTAGATGCCAAATGCTATTTGAATATTCTGCAAGAAGACATTCCAAAAAGTGTAGAAAAGTTGAACATCAAAAATGACTATACGGTGCCCACAAAGCCCAAAGTACTTTCACATCCCCCTCAAAGTCCGGATTTAAATCCAATTGAAAACCTTTGTCATACATTGAACCTAGAATTAAGGAAGAAAAGAATTTCAAATAAGACTGACTTGAAACAATGCCTTCAGGAAACTTGGGATCAAATATCGCCAGAAGTCACACAAGAGCCGGTTACTTCTATGTCAAACTGACTAAAAAGTGTCTTGGATAATAATGGTTTATCAAACAAATATTAAAAACAAAAATTATACCAGAATTGTTAGTTGTTTTTCTACATGTTGCATTTGTTCAAATACTTTATTGGCTTGGAAACTTTTGTTTTAATTTAATAAATGGTTTCCCATTTCCCATGGTGGCGGTGGTATAAGAAGAAAGCACAGGGTGGAACATAATACATACACACACATACAAAGGGTAGTTAAGGTATTTGACAATTTAATTTATTCATTAGAATTATCTATACGTATTTATTGTGATAGTAACATTTTCAACATATTTCCAATACATATTTAGGTCTTTGATAATCTAAAGGATTCCAATTTCATTATTAAGTCATATTACAATTACTTTAGCAGTTGTCAAATAATTGTCACCAGAAATTGCCCGGCTTGTGTCAACGTGACATAAATATGAACTAAAATTCAAATTATTTATAATTAGAATTTCGAAACATTGCAATATATTAATATAATACTTGGTAATATTAAATGAGTTAAAAATATTGTAATAACCGACACCTTCCGATCAAACAATAAAATGTGGAGTATTTGCTTGTCCCATTTCTTTCCAAATTTGCATTCCAACACATACCAAAATAAATAACATCGATAACTCCTAATTTGAAAGCCGTAAAACGTTAGAGCTACTACTCGGTACCGTTAAATGTTCATACTGTTAGCCTCTGTGTGAGTTGTTTTCGTCGCTAATAAGCACGTTCGCCTAGTTACTTATTGCTCACGTAATACTAACGCGCCAATAATTAACGTTGGATGCGGTTTCTTTCCATGCAGTGAGTACGTTCTTACGCGGTTGGATGATTCATGACGAATACATTTCGACCTACATATTTTTCGGTTTAATACATTGTATCAAGAAAAATATGCATATACTATAAAGTGTTGGGTTGAAAAGAGTTTGTTTGATCGAATAGTTTTTTTTTAATAATTATTATAGCACTATTATTTTAATTATTAACTACATAAAAAAAACAACTCAAGATTTTTAAGTGTTGGAATTCATAGAAAATATACGTTCGTCTTTTATTACTCGGCCTGTATGCTAGGTAGCAATCTGATATTTTGGGAATGTAAGAAAATCGAGGAAAATCATTGAGTCTGAGGTAAATGGTTGATGGATTGTTATTTATCTAGAAAATACAATATTTACATAACTATTGCAAAAGAACCCATGTACTTTACTATTTGTAAAATATTCCGTCGATTTTCATTCAAATCCTTAACATAAATAATACGCGGCTTGGTAAGCGATCCATTCTTGACCAAATGTCAAACAAGATCTAGAGAAATGGTACGACCTGTTGTCGTTCTGGATACAAATGTAAATATCTTGTACTCTCTATAGTTAAGTATTCTAATAAAGAATACTTAACATATCTCGTTTCTTTTCGTTGGTGTACGACATTTTTCTATTACCAATGAACGATAATTGAAACGTTTGACAATTTTATATTTCATGGTTACCTTATTTAATATTAAAATGTGTTCTTGGTCAATAAAACCATAATATCAAAAGTTTTTGTCAACATGTTATACATGGTTGAAATCAGAAAAAAAACTCTTCTCGGCGGTGTCAAAATCCAATATGGCGCCGGTAAGAAATAACAAAATTGATGATGGCCAGAAGGAATCAAAACGTCTAATAAAAATTTCGAGTACACCATTAGATAGAAGATCAAAAGTGACCCTGAGAATGTGTTTTTAGCTTTTCTCTGCAAGGCCGAATAAAAGTGCTAGAGATAAGAGAAGAAAATGGGTTTTTTTGTTTTTAAAAAACATCTCGAACGTCATTTGTCACAGGCTTATTTTATATATGATTTTTCAATTTTTTCGAGTTGTAACTCGAAAACCACAAAACAGGTTACTTTCAAAATCTGGGGATCTTTAATAATGTAAAAATGTATAGGGTGTTCTATTTAAAGAAGTGAATTTTTTCGTGCCACCTCTTTTATGAAACACCCAGTATATCGGAATATATTTTCTGCAGATGCACAATTAACATTATATTGCATCCCCAAAATATCAGATTGCTACCTGGACACTCAACAGTTCAGTCTTCTCTGATTGCATTAATTTGCTATTTTCTCTCTTAATAAGCTCGTTTCGATTTGTTTCAGAATTATCCACGAAAGCGGGTTCACGAGCGAAGATTTCAAACAGTACAGACCCGTAGTCTACAGTAACACGATCCAGTCACTAGTAGCTATACTACGGGCGATGCCAAATTTGGGCATCTCGTACGGAAATAATGAGAGAGAGGTGAGTGTTTTACATGTATTGGGGAATGCTAATTGAAAATCAATGCTCTGAGTACTGTACATTTAAATAGTCTAGTAAAGATTTAGAGTGGAGAATTGCACAGACTGTGGACTTGTATCACCAATACACAGTATCGGGAAATGCATAGACGAGAAATTGATCTAATAAAATTCGGTACCTATGTTTCGAGAGGACGTTGTTGAGAGCCGAATGTTCGGGACTTGATCGATGATGAGAACCCACGTGCTCTCGAAACATGTACCGAATTCTATTAAATCAATTTGAAGTGTGTGGATTTCCCGATACTGAGAAAAAAGTGAATATTCATAGGAAAACTATGACTTTTACCCATGATGATTACGGGAGTTACAAATAATAGCTTTGTTTTGGTTTCGAAAAATAAAGATCCTTGGATGTCAGACGCAAGCGCAGTTGATGAAAAGTGTTCTGGTTTTGTGCAAGTCCGTGAATATCCGCAGCAATTCAAGATGTTTTGCATCTGTCCGGCGCAGTTTTATGACACCTTCAGATTTAGGGATTTAGGAACCAAAACAAAGCTAATATTAAAATCCCGAAACTTCAAATTAGAGATGGGCAATGTAGTTCCTTCCTGATTCAATACATTCTTGTGTCTCATGTTGAAGTACATTTAAAGAAAATGGTGAAAAATGAATCTCATTAAAAATAGAAATATTGTTATTCTACAATGGCTAGTGCGTCAAAGGTAAAGCAACAACAATGAATTTTCCAATTAATAGCAACAAAGAAAGTAAGGAATTATTACGATATTGACGAATACTTAGTTGCGAAACCTTTTTGTTTTATCTCTTAGGCACTGGCGCCAATAATTTTGCAATAACAGGACCATCTATATTTTTCCAAACTCGTTCAGTGTTTTCGGTAAGTTCGGCCTTATTGCGATATATGCGGCCACGAATACGTCTCTCGACCTCTTCCCATCGATGCTCTATGGGATTTAAGTCGGGAAATTAGGCCGGCCATTTTATGACGCAAATATTATTTTGCACGAACCAATCTTTCACCAACTTTCAAGAGTGTTTTGGATCGTTATCGTGCTTGGAATATAAACCTCAGTGGCATCTCCCGCTCTGTATAAGGCAACACAACATCATGTAATATATCCCGATAATGATAACGATCCATGATGCCTTGTATAAAGTGCAGATGTCCCATACCTTATGCGGAAAATCATCCCCAAAGCATAACACCACCACCACCATGCTTCATTCACAATAGTTAGCGTATTTTGAATTGTATCTTTGGTTAATTGGTCACCGTACTCGTCTTATGCCGTCTGATTTAAATAGATTAAATTTGCTTTTGTCACTGAAAAGCACTTTTTTCCAATCATTTTCCGTCCACGTAATATGCTGTCTAGCAAATTTTAGTTGCGTGTTTCTATTTTTCTTACTAATAAGCGGTTTATTTGCCGGTATTCTTGAAAATAGTTGAGCTTTTCCTAATCTGCTTTGAATGATTCTGCTACTAACATTTAAATTATGAATATTAGCCTTTATTTGCGGTACAGACTTCCATGGATCATTTCTACTAGTACGCACTATTAGTGTAACAGGAACAAAAGAAGTTTTCCTAGGACGCCCGGGCTTAGAAATAGTTTCTATGTGTCCCCTATCATTGTAGTTTTTTATTATTTTTGATACGTTGTAACGTTTTATTTCAAATCTTATCGCAATATCGCACTGTCTTTCATTTCTCAAATATGCAGTAATTAACTTTTGCCTTTAATTCAGTTGTTATTAAAATACCTTTTGGCATGTTTCTTTTAGTGAGAAACAATTATTGATACTCTTTACAGCACGTTAAGGTTGTAAAATATGGTATAAAGTATGAGTGCTGCTCTACTTGTGTCGCCCTCAAAATGAACTAATATTGAATAAGTTAAGAAACATTAAAAATGCAAAAAAACAATTAACCGTAAAAAATGTCATTATAGGCGCATGGTTTATTGCTGGAATCACCAAACTAGCAATGAAAGGAGTACATTCATTCTGCCGGGTCTGACAGTCCATGCACTGTCCGAGCTAAATGAAGTGTGCTGCATTACCGGCCCTATTGCATTTGTCTCGGTGGCTTGTGTGTTTGACCGGTGTCCGCTAGATGGGGTATGTCGTGGCGCAAGCAAGTTGCTGGGACACTTCGCAATAAGTTCGGCGATGCATTAGCGATGAAAGTGGGTTTAGCATTTGGACAGACGCTGATGACGCCTGGTAGGCAGAAACTCAGGTTCGTCTTCAATGCTTGTACCCCCTTGATTGCCCTTGCTAGTTTGGTGATTCTAGCAATAAACCATGCGCCTATAATGGCATTTTTTACGGTTAATTGAATAAGTTCTAAATAAAATAATGTGCACGCGATGGGGCGGAACAATAACACATGTTGTGTATTTTTACCTGATATTTCAGCTGGGTAAATATGATAAGGCATCTTTGTGGTATTTGCGGTTTTTTGCAAAAATATTAACAAAGAGTAGTTTGTTGCTTCATTTTTGTCTGATGCTGTATATATTCGCAATATAAATCATATTGTTAGTTTACAAACGGGGAAGTCTACAGTCAATAATATAAACAAGCTTGGAAAGCAAAGAACGATAACGGTTTTTGTGTCAATATTACGCAGCGACTAGCGACTGTGGACTTCAAGTGCGGTTTAGTTCCTTTGTACGGACTCCGATCGGACCGATACATATCGTGAATGCCGTACAGCGTATAACGTATGAGAATAGAATGTATGTATACAGTACACATTCGTGTCTGGACACGGGAATCGGAGCGATATCGGTGCAAACTGCGGAGTCGTTCCTGTTTCTGTGTTCGGATTCGTTCTTTTGTACCGACTCCGGCCGGAACGACACATTTTTACTGCAAATCATTCAAAAATCCAATTACTATAGCAATTGATGAAGAGCAAAATAAACTTTCCTTAACAAACTAACAAACAACTAAAATTACAATAATTATAGGAACTTCAAATATTCCCGACAACCAAACACATTTATCGGATCCCAATAATAATCGAGCAATAAACGATCAAAAGAAAGCAGGAATTTGTGCTGCATACCTTTGAATAATGATTTTAAATTTGAAACAGATATAACTTCAAAACTATACGCCATAAAAAAAGGTCTGTTTACACTTCTAAAATTACCCAAGCGAATATCAGAAAAAGAATACATGTTCGGCTAGCTATTTCGTAACAAAATCCTTGTGTTTACCAATGTAATTAGACGAAATAGTGTCGATCGATTTTCCTATCGAGACCGTGCACAGTAGTGCCACAAATAACGAAGTAAACAGAACGAACCCTAATAACAGAAAAAAGGGAAGGCACTGGAAACGATACCATATGATCGAAAAACGGTGTCCGCACCGATACGTCTGAAATAACAAATACGATTCCCGAAATATATCAAATATATTTCGGGAGGATAAATATTTATAAAGCGACGGTGTGTGAGTCGTGTGTGTGTGCTCGGAATACGCCCGATATTCTGAATGATGAGAGCGCCGAAAGTGTAAATATACGCACACTGGTTGTTGGTATGTTATATTACATTTACATTGCATTACAGTCGAAGTACGTATGTATCTTTCGTTTTGGGTAATTTTTCTTCTCAATTCAGTATAGAAAGAATGTATCTTGCGCGAATGAAATTGGGAAATTTTAGAGTGTTAACTCATCTTTTGCCAATATTGCGTTACCGCAATCTGAAAGGTACGTTGATTTTTCAAAATGATATTTTTTATTAATGTTAGAACTAACAGTAGGTGCACAAACTAATATGTACTGATCGACAGATGAGGATAAAGGTGTTGAGATAGTAAAAAGAACTACAGTCACTCGCAAAATTGAGCGTACACCAACCAAAAAATAAAAGCAACCTGGTTTTGCAAAAAATATTTATATAACAAGAAATACAAGTAATATTTCAATAAATTTACAAATTCAACTACACGATTACGGTCGACAAAAATAAAATGCAATGATATTAACATCCCTGTTATGAAAAACTGAA
>JARFOC010000452.1:288657-299147 GCA_031763485.1 Osmoderma eremita
TGTAAATGTTATGGCAAACAAACAATACTTGTTACAACGTTTCATAAAATTAAACAACGTTTAAAATAAAATACATTGCAATATTCGGATAACCCGAACAAACTCATAATGAACAATTCCTTTTGCTGACCACCAAACACAGAATAAAATCTCGTTTAGGTGTAAGGAAGCTTTGGAAGTGTGTGGTACCGAATCGGTAGGTAATAATCAATGATAAGTCGCTAGCTCTGCAACGTTCTTTTGTTCTCGTCCGCTTCATCCAATTAGTAGTGTATTCCTGGCATTTATAAGGTGTGAAATTAATAGGTTGGCGTTAGATTGTCTACGATAGTTAGGTTATGTTTGTATGTTAAACGCACTTCCTGCGACTCTAATTCTTTCATGTAAGAACGTAAATATGCAGTAAATAAATAAAGAAGGAAGTATGACAAGTTTTTTTTCCGAGCTGATATTCAAATAACGTTAAGCATGTTTGACACGATGCTAGCTGTCATCCATTTCTCCATTTTAGAAACTACACTTGATGGGTGAAATGAACTTGTAGTTCCAAAATGGTATATTGCAGTTAACTTCATGATTATATTACTGCCGACAATGTTCTTGTAGCTTTTGGATTTAGGTTATGTTTTTGTTGTATACAAATATATGGTCGATAGTATATGAAAATTGGACAAATCGTGTCAAACGGGCTTTAGACGGATTGTTTTTGGCTTATACTAGTTCGTCTCAATAACTTGTTTGCATCAAATGTTTGCGTCGACTAAGTGAGTTATCTAGTTTTGTTTCCGTTCAAATTGACTGAAAGGGTTACTCTGAATAGTACTTTGGATAACTGAAAGACAAGAGTGAATGGTAAACTCGTCTTTGATACTGTGGCACGTCGCTCGCACTTAAACTTGACACCATATAAATATATAAGCTAGACAGTTTAGCATTACTGCTGAGGGTGGCAACCTTGTATATTTGGCTCGTATTTGGATCTTTAGTAACTGCCAACAGAACGTTAAACTCATTTTCTTCATTTCATCCTGTTCTTTCGAATTTTCTGTAAATCTATTTCCCGTTTAAATAAATCTTATCATTAGTTTTTCGCGTATCAGTCTGTGTGCTAATATACATTTTGAGGACGTTCTTATTTAAATGTATTAAGAGTGAATGCATTTTATTTTATTATCGCTCTTTGTAAATTTTTCTATAGTTCTTATATATATATGTGCATTTTTTAATCTATGTTTATATAATGCCGTGTTCATGTATACATTTCTTTAATTGTTTGTTGCTTGATTTACCCCGTAAAAGGATTTTCCGTTGGGTAATTGTACATAAATAAATAACAATTTCAAAATTTGATAATTTTTATAAATGTATTGTATAATGAAAATATATAACAAATAGTAAGATATTATGTATGATCGACCAGAAACATTTACAACTTACTAACGCATCTTTTATCTCCTCTGTTCGTTACGATATCCTCTTTGCGTAAGAACCAGAAACGGTGTATATACATATGTATGGGTAGCGTCCTGCTACCCAGCCGACTGTAAAATGTCTGTATTTAACGTAGCCTGACTACCCATTGTCTTAAAGAGCAAGCCCCAAGAGTCGAGAACTTCTACTTCGCAGTAAATTAACATCTAAGAGTCCGGGAAGGCACATAGACGCCTAAAGATTCCTCGACTGCTTAGTGAGAATACCCGGAGCGCCGGTCGCATTTGCTAGCGTGACATGACTTAAGCTCTTCCTGTTATAGCACATCCCATTATCTATGATTTAGGGGCGAAAGTTGAGTCCCAGCCACTTAACATCTCATTGTGATGTCGCCGGAGATGTTGTATCTATTCCGTGGTGGATCCGCTGGATGAAAGAGCTAGCGGGAAAGTGCTTTAATGGGTATAATTACTCGAGATTTTCTCTGACAGTATTAAACAAACAAAAAAAGGGAACGAAAGCAATGACATGGCAAGTAAATTGATTAAGCAAAGTTGGTTTCACTATTGCAAACTTCGCTTTTATTTCAGGCACGATCTTAGTTAAATAAGCTAATTAGGGGCATTTGTTGCTCTGATTGAGATGGTGAAAACGGAAACATTTACAAAGACACTCTGTATATTTTCACATATTTTGAAAAAAAAAATATTGTGAACACTACCATAATTATAGTTGGTGGCAACGTGTAATACAAGATAAAATATCAGCGGGGTATAGATTGAAACTGTTCCCAAGAAGTGAAATATTTCCCGTGGCTGGTAAAGCTGAGTCAACAGCATGTGGACACACCTTTGCAATGATACAAATTCCGTTTTAACTTTTCCACCGAATTTTCATAAGTTTCTCTCTTCCGACTTTCTCAATCTTGCTTCTAATTTAGCTCTATGCTCAGTACCTAAATCGAAAGTCACATCTGCTCCTCATGCGACCACACGTATTGCCAAATCAACTTTTTCAGCCAACAGTCTAGACTTTTATCTTTATTCCAAAAACTGCTTTGGCCAATTTGTTGCATATGGTGTATAATAAATTTTAGAATCTTTGCAAATGTTACATTATCAATTATAACTTTTGCTATGCCAAGAATGCCAACGATAATATTACCGATACCTCATGGTATGGTTGTTTAATTCTTTGTTCAAATCATATGGCAACCATACTTCCTCAATAATCACTGTATCAACTTTAAGGAAACCCCCAAATAGTACTTTCTCACCGCCTAATATTTGTACTGTTGAAGTTGCTTGCTCTACGAGATTTGACAGGTTCAAATCTCGCAGAGCAAGCAACTGATATTAATGCAGCTTCAACAAGCTCTCCTACAAGCACAATTAAATTTGCAGCAATAGTCATCATCCATCAACTAGATAATTCTATGATTTGGTCATATGATTGTTGAACGTTACCTTCAAAAATTTCAGTACACATAGACATTTCTGTTGCTTCTTTTACTTTTTGTTCAATATTTTCTGGTAAGGTATCTGAAGGCTTTGTTGTAAGAGTTTTGTCTCTAGTACCAATAAATTTTGCAAATGGTATATTATCAATTACAATTTTTAATAATTCAGGAAAATGCTAACCACTATTGACACCTCATGCTATGGTTGTTTAATTCTTTGTCCACATTATCTAGCAAACATATTGCCTAAACTATTATTATATCAACTTTATCCGAAGAAAATTTTCATTTATATTGTGAAAGCGAATATACTAAACCTAGATATTCCTTTTTAGCCAATCCTGGTATTAAGATGATCAATTGAAACATGTTATACCTCGCATTAACTTTTGTACTGCCGTATTTGATGAACATTAAAGTTTTCTTTTATAACAGAGCCTAATTTTGAGTCCTCAGTGAATATTATGACATGTACGCGTTCGGAATTCTCGTACTTACATAATTAATCACACCTGTCAGTGCCAAAACAAACAAAAACTAACTTGGGAGTAATTAAAGTGTTTCTTAATCTGTAACGTTGCTACCCCATTTGTCTGGCCAATCCTTCTCCGCTTCGATTTCGCATTCCGTCTTGTGACTACTTGATTACCTGCTCACAATCGACTGGCTGTAATTGGATTCTACCATCTAAGGCGAGGGATTGTCTTATGGCTTTAATGTGATGTTGCGTTTGGTGCAGAATGAATGGACGCATCCGAGCGTAAAGAAAGAGGAACGCCTAAGAATGGATTCGATCGGATATAGGCACTAAAGGCAATGTTATAATTGCCACGGAACGCCGACATAATGGGGCTGGGACATTAGATAACGCAGCGCTCTCTATTAGAGCAATTTGATGCATTTGAATGGTTCTGCAAATACTTTATTATACATTGCGATGATTTTAAGGCAACGATCATAGATAATTATAAGAATGGTCGAAATGGTAAAAACGAATTACATTTTAAAATTTGCCTTTCCCAAGCTCCATTAATTTCTAAAAAGAAGAATTAATGCGCTGGTATTTCCTGCTGAATGCAAAACATGCTCAAAGAACAAAATTAATTGTGGAAAGCCAATTAGAACATTTAAGTCAAAGATCTTGCAAATGTTATTAAAAATAACTTTGTTTTTGATGTTTTAGCTATTGTAACAAAGGTCGCCAAAAATACTGGAATGTAACAGGGAAATTGCAACGGATGAGAATAATTTGGTTAGGCAGGTCTTAGAAGCTTGATGGCAAGGGAAAGATGGCTAAAAAATATTGGAATCAAGAGATCGAAGATATACTAAAGACACACTGAATCATATATAAGGCGGTCTAAAACAAGACGAACAACAGAAATGAATGGAAACTCTTTTGCAGTAACAACAACTCCAAGTCCTAACGGTACAAAGGAATTCAGATAATATTCCTTTAATATAAAGAAATTCTTTTATTGTAAGTCACATGTTTTGGGTGTCAAACTATTATAATGTTTGTTAAGATGAGGTGAATAATTTTATATAGCCCCCACGCTATGGGCCAAATAATGCAGTGATATTGTCAATATAATTTTTTTTTAGAACAACTCCATATATTGTAGAGCTAATTAATATTGATCTTATGAACTACGTGCTTCTCTTAGAACGTTTTGAGACTAAAATAACAAACGTTCTTGATGCCCGTTTTGATTTTCAACCTTGGCTATAGTCCGATTTAGTTACTACCAACAACATAACAACTCCAAGTCCATATCTAACATCTTCATTCCATTCTTCGATTTTGTCTACACCAATGGAATTGTTTGGTTCAATTTCTTCCAAAAGATTTATGTTCCTTTCGAGAACTTCATTCTATACTTGATCTTTTTGACGAAATTGTGCTAAGGGCAAATCATCGTCGCTGTCGTATTGAGTAGCGTCCCAATTTAACAATTTGAAACAAGAATTCTTTAGTACGCTTTGTGGTAACTAATCCCAAGCTTGGTTCAAAAAAATTATCGCATTGCGAATTGAATGGCGTTTCAAAATAGTATTCATTTCTCCACCTTCAGCTATTATGTGAGCAAGAAGTTTACTTCTGTAAGTGAACTTTGTTATCTTTACGGGATTTTGATCCAGTGGGTGCACGGCAGCTGTCACATTTGGCGGAAAGAAATATGCAACTATGTTTCCATTGGCACTATGAAGTTCCTCGATTGGAGAATGAGCAGAGGAATTATCAATAAGTAAAAGGGCCTTCGGGGGCAAATTATTATCTTCAGAAAAATGGATGATCTGTTGAACGAAAAATATATAAAAAATTCTAAATCTAAAAAACAAGATTTCTTTTCCTCACATCTTTAATAAATATTTTGTGAAACCATTCGTGAAAGATCCGCGAAGTCATCCAAGCATTTTTTGAAAAATTGTATTGAAGTGGATTATTAAATCCTTCGAAACACTTTAGCTTTTTTGCAATTCCGATAACTAATGGTTTTAATTTATGTGAGCCATCAGGATTTGCCCCTAGAAAAATTGAAATGCGTTCTTTAAGTATTTTGTGTCCAGGGGAAGATTTTTCATTAGCAGCAACATATGTCTTATCTGGTAGGCAATGGAAAAATAAATCACTTTCATCTATATTACATTAAAAATAAAAAATACCCTTACCACCTCGATATTATATATTTGTGTCTGCATAACCCATTTCAGCTACTTTGGCTCGAAGTTTATTAATAAATGGAGTCACTGCGTCAACATCACTAGAAAGTATTTCGCCAGCAATTTTCAAGTAACGAATACCGTTAAACACACTGTTCGGATTACTCCTCCCGCACAAGTATTAATTAATTTGAGACGACACGTGTTTCGGGAATACCTGGATTCCCATTCTCAAGTCCGGCACCGAATGTCTTTCTAGTTTCGCTTAACCTAGAACACACGCACTACCTTCCCCTCTCCTTGATGGATGAGGGAGTTCTAATTTGTGATCGTCTACTGTATAATTTTTTTTTTACTTTCTGTAGATTTGACCATTATGGATGGCTGTCGTACATACATTGATTTGAAATTTTTACGGATAAGAGATCACCTTTTACACCTAATTTTCAGAAGGAATTCCGTTTTCCTTGGTGTGGTGGTGTTCTATTGGATTTAGACGAGAATTACAAGATATTTACAAATAATAAGGTTTAAACGTGTTAATATCCTTTCTTATATCCATGCTGCTGATTTCTATTTTGAATGTTTTAAATAACTTTACATTTTTATAAAATTTATCGTTTCCGATTAGGTTATGTCAATGTTTTTTATTAGCTATCGCACAAAACAAATTGATTTAATAAAATTCGGCATATGTGTTTCGGGGGCACGTAAGCTCTCATCCTCAACTAATTCCCGGCGATTGACGATTGACGATTAAGTACGTTGATGATGGGAGCATATGAACCGAATTTTATTAAATCAATTTGTGTGTGTGGATTTCCCGATACTGCGGATTAGTGATACCAGACCACAGTCCTTGCAGTTCTTCATCTATCACCTATATATTATTAAACAGTCTGTCATGTGATAACTTAATTATTTCTTTTAGTTTAATGCTAATAATCCTCTGAAAATGCCAATTAACTTGATTCATAATTTTTAACATCTGACGCCTTCTATCGGGAACGCCTCTCTTTGTAATATTTTAATCTAAACATCAAGATATTTTACGCATACTGAACATTTAAATTCATGATTTGAGTTATTCCTTTTTGGCCATATTTAATTATATAATTTAGAATAAATGCATGCTGAAATCAATTATGTTTTCAGAATTTCTCTATCATCCTTAGTTTTTATGGTCCAGGATATTCGCTTATTCACCTAAAATATGCATGCATAGATAAGTAGTATAAGAGAACATGTCAGTCGACGACTAGAGCTCGGAACTGATCAAGCAGCATGCAATTGTTGATGTTTAAACATGTCTTGACGTGTTAAGACCTGCATTTCCCAATCCGGGATAGCATCTCTTGTTATTTCAGTTGTCGACTAGAGCTCGGTGAATGATATACGCTGACGTTCACGTTTTAAAGAGTGTTGCGTTGTGGTGCGTTCAAGCCATTATAGTGAAACCGTGAACATTTGATCATCTATAAAAATGCCAAGGAAATGTGTAAAGCACCCGAACTCTTTTTGCTACATTTGTGGCGAATTGACATTTATATATCAGAAACGGTCTTTCACACCTCTCCTTAAAAAGTGCTATGAGCAGTATTTCAAGTGTAAAGTAGTTGATGAAGACAAAAGCTGGGCTGCCCATATTTGCTGTGTTAGGTGTGTCAGACTTCTTTGCGTTCCCAAATATAATAGCAACAATTTAAATAAAAACTCTTCTAATTCCCCTTGTGTATAATAGAACTTTAATCGCTTCTCTGCAGTGATCTCCATATTTACTTATGCAGGTCGTTGCTCAAACTAAACGCTCCGTTTTAACGAGACAAATCTCTTTGTAAATAGTTTCTCGTCGGAAGCGACTATTCTCTAGTCCTAATTAAATCTAATATACGGTGAAGTCTCCCAGACTGCGTGCGCGTACAACCAATGCCTAATTAGTTATAGCGTTAACGTTCTTAAAGTTTATACCTTCCGTGTTTTACATACAATAGAGGGAGTATTCGTGACTTGCCTTTTAGATCTCGACCGCTATGAGATTTTTTTTATCGGATACCATGTTTTCGCATTGACTGAAAAACGTACGATGATTAGTTTGTAATGTAAAATATTTTATGAATTATTTAAAAAATCTAGTATAGTAAGTATTGATTCATTAAATCTTAGTTTCTAGAAATACCTGTAGAATTTATATTTGCAGGTTAGTTGATACGAGATGAAAAGATGGATGCCGGCCTATGCTCATACTCTCTGCCTATCCAGATGATGGTGTGTGCTAGTGACGTGCAGATATGCCCCCGTTGCTGGAATCCTCCAAGTGGGAAAGACCCTCGCTAATGAAGTGAATTGCCAGCTGATTTGATCTCCAGTACTGATATATCGGATTTCCGCTGCGTAAGTTTATTTACTCCCTACTGGTTGACTATTTATCGTTGATTTTGGTATTTAACCTTTCACTTTCCCGGTGAAGATATATTCTGTCGGGAACTACCTTATATTTGCTTAGGTACGAACCACACCATTGAAAAACCGATTAATTCGGTTATGCTATCTCAACCAGTATCAAAACCTAATTAATTAACGTGATGCTCTCTGAACATCTACTTAAAACCAATTCCCTGATGCTCTTTGACCCACTACTAAAACCTAATTGATTGTTTTTTTTTCTGTTTACCCTTATTTATATCCTCAGTAACGCGGCCTAAAGGACGCCTCCAACAATTGTTTTTTTCAATTACCAATTTACGAAAATTACATATTGTTTAAATAATGAATTTCTTGTTCTTTTTCTAATTTAACTTTCAAATTTCTTTCCTTGTCTCCCATATTTTTCTATGTATTTTAATATCTTTTCTTTCTTTTAAATGTTTCTAGTTCCAATGGATTCTACGGCTGTCAGTCACTACGCACATTCACAATTCTTTGGACAATTAGTTAATTTAAACCCGGAATTGACTTGGATACTTGAATAGGACGACTTCTATTATCACACATCATCTGTACAAGACGATTCGATCTTTATATCCCTTTTAATTTTATAATAATTATTTTAAACTGTCAAATTTTCACTAGATAACAAATTATAAATATACAACTTAAATCTAATTATTTATAACATTAACAATTCTTTTTTAATGTTTATATCTTGCAACTAAGCAGAACAAATCTTCTAAAAGCTCACAATCGTGTGTTCCGAGGATTTTTGACACTGTTTACAGTATCGAGGCGTACTCTTTTAAGTTCAATTTTTTTATTGTTTATAATACATTAATACAGTCCTCTAACATTCACTTTCACTATACGTGCATATTAATTGTCTTTGTGTATATTTCTTGCCATCTAAAACAATGCCAAAAATGCCTCGGTTTAAACCTCTTATTTTGACATTTACTCTTCGAATGTAAATATTATTTTTGCCCGTGGCTTGTAATTGGATCTTACGACTCTATAAACCTTAATGTGTAAGACTCTCTCTCGATAATACTTATTTTTTATCTTAAAAATATTTAAATTCCCTATATTCATGGGTATACATACGGGGTGTACGCAAATGACCGTACGTTCTATTACAAAGTAGAATCACTAGTTCTATAAAAATAGGTTCCAACCATAAATGAGTCAAAGCCATGTTTGAATTTTCGCGCTTGGTTATTTTAGTTAGCACCTCTACCACAGAGGGGCATAATTGTGAATACCTCGATCATAATGAGGTTAGGTGTACACAACTAATGATCTGACGTTGACAGATGTTAATAAATGACTCCAAACTAAAGTAGGTACGCTCCCCAAACAAGCAGTAGCATCCTCTTGTCGCATATGAATTATCAAATCCCAGAAATTTCTCCATAACTAAATTTGTATCTACAAAAATACTTATGAAATCTAACGTTCAATAATCATCTACGACCGTATAGTAACTCATTCTGAATCACCCGTTACAATCATTATAAATTTACAAGCATAAAAGTATAAGAACTACGTTCATACACATAGGTATTACGCATGCATACATTCATAGACTGGATGCGCTCGGGTTCCCGCGTAAATGGAAGCGATTCAGCGCTGAATAACTGCTACACATTCGTTACGAAGATTAAATAAAGGTGATAGTTACATAACAATACAGGAAAGAAGGCAGACGATTCGTTTGTACGTAGAAAATGAACGCTATCGTTTCCCGCGCTTTGATAAATTACACACGATAATACCGGGAGCTAATCGTGGGTAATTGTGAAACTGTGACACGCCACTGGTGAGTATGAATACATATTTCAGTCGGCGTAATAAGAATGTTATCGGGAACATCATCGAGGGTTAATATGAATAATTCAGAGGTAAGTTAACGTTTATATTATCCCTGAGGGCATATGTTGGCGATTAGTTACATTATTGTTCGAGAACAATTTTTGTTAACGTTTTTAATTAATATTATAAGAATTCTATATATATATATAGGGTGCTCAAGATAAATGAAATAGCTTTCGAGACTGATTCGATAATTTTGAAATTACAATTTAATAGTCTCCCTCAATAATACACAGTATCAGGAAATCCACACCACACAAATTGATTTAATAAAAATCGGGACATATGTTGTAAGAGCACGTCGGTTCCACAGACATGATAGACTGCCAATAAACCGTATGCGCATCGCTACGGCGCACCATCAAACGTTGGCTGACATCTTGGTATACAGGCGTCATCAGAGACGTCGTGCCTACGTGTACTTAGTACCTTTCTAGTTCTTTCTAGGGAGTATCTGCGTTAAGTTGTTTACAAGTTCCGGGAGTGCCAATAGTGTTACTGGTTACCTAACAGCAGTTTGTATGTATGTGTATAGTGCAGCTCACGTTTTAAAGGATGTATTGCTCTCATGGACCATATCCATCCTTTTTTATCGTGTCACTTGTATTCTCCCAGTTTTTCTTGTCTTCTGTTC